>CM074971.1:1566794-1584218 GCA_037577455.1 Pangasius macronema
AGAAGAAGTCTCACACAATGTGCAGTTTGACTACAAAATGTTTTCAGACTGAAAAATTACATTTAGCTGCTTAATTTACTGTCTGGCTGTTTGATGACTACAGTATGCAACCTATATTACAGACGGGGCTTCATTTTTTAAGTCCATTTTTAAGGAAACGTCTCAGACACAACAGTGCTCCAAGTGCCTCACATATGGCATCTTCAAAGCTGTTCCGTAGACCGCATATGGCTTTAGTATATTGACTGTGATGTCAATTGCACCAATTTTTCTAGAAGAGACTTCTCAGAAAAATTCAGTGGGAGGGCCGTGGGTGTGGACTGCACATTACATCTGTCATTATTCAAAAAAGAAACTAGAGACATGCACTAAAATCCCTAGCACATTCAGCTTCATTGCATGTCCACAACCTCGCAAAACGCATTGAGATTTACTGAAGGTCTGTGTGGGTAAATACATGCACAGCAATCACAAGGAAGCAGCATATGCTAAAAACAACTCATCATTCAACTAAATGAAATTTTATTTTTAGAGCACTTATAACAAATATCATTGTGAATCAGCTTTACAGAAATCCTGGAAGCGGATAGCATCATTTGCGCATCATTTCTTCTCAGTACTTTGCACAGGATGTCATTCATGCCATTGTTATTCGCAAATCATCTGCAACACGCTCACTTAGCTCACGCGCAAATTAGTACGTGTTATTTGGGATTTTAGTAATCCTGGGTCTTTCACAATGACATAATAGCCTTTAAACATCTCTAAACCCACACAGTATTAAAATAAACTTGTCAAATAAATGAGAAGAAATAACAACAACAATAATAATCCTTCGCTTATCTAACAGCTCACATCACTTTTGCTCATTTCTTTGGGAAAAGTCAATGAAGTCAGCTGCGTTTTTTTTTTAAATAATTTTTTTACTTTTTTCAAAAACATTTCCCCAATTTAAAAACTTAATATTTTGTTCTGTAGAGGGTTTGACATCATTAATGGCAAAGTCCAGGGAAAAAAAATCAAAGTAAAAATGATAAAGTTGTATGTCAGAAAACTTGACTTCTACAGTTTTATATCACAAACACATGCTATAAAAGTAGCCATTGGTCAGGATGTGGTTTACTCTGACCGAGTTTCATGGTCTCAGTGAAAACTGAGATTGTGATGACGTAGGATCTGACCCAGGGATAGCATTTAAATAATGAAGTAGAGAGGGCCAAGAACCGATCCCTGGGGAACGCCTTGAGTAACAATAGAAGTGACAGATCTCTGTTTGCCACTGGCAACAAAATGATGTCTGTTAGAGAGAGATAGGATCTGAACCAGGCGAGAGACAAGTCTGTGTTACCAATATCCGAGAGCCTGGAAGTGAGCAGGTCATGATTTATGGCATCCAAAACAACAGTGAAATCAAGAAGAAGGAGGAGAAGGTCTAAGGCCCCAGAGTAGGGTGGCTACTTTTCAGCATACCAAAACCTGATCACGTTTAAAATCCCATTAGATTCACTACTGTTCCTTCCAGTTGTACTATATGAACTTGACCTTGTTCTTCAAAACAAACTCTCAGGAGTTGGCAGTCTGAAATTAAAGTCAAATACAGAATTCTGTCTTGACATTTTGTTTCTTTCTTCTTTTTTGGCTTCTTTTTGGAAACTCACGTCTGTCAACCGAGCCAGACTTATAGGCTTATGGCCTTCCGTGGATGGAGGATGCGAAGTCTGCAGCACCTTTTGGGAGGTTACTCAACTCCAGCCTCAGTGTCGGAAAACGAGTGTGAATCAGCCTGTAGGTTGGCATGCGCCACTCTAAACCAGCGTAACCCGTGGCATCAAATGCGTTCTTTCACACAGCAGCGCTGTTCATGGCAGAGATTACTATGCCACTATGCCAGATTGCATCTAACTTTAAAGGACCATAAAAATAACTGCTGGCAGAAAACAAAACCATCTGATACATGCATACCTCTACCCTTCAAATATAAGCAGTGGTTTGTTCCTCAAGAAAAAGTTCATACGAGTCAGAACTTGACAGTCTGGAATTACATCAAGTACACATTTCTGCCCAAGATATTGTTTCATTTTCACTTCTTTTTCTGGATTTCTTTCTTGGCCATTTTTGTGCTTCTTCTGAATTTTAGACAGATGCTGTGACTTGGTGTAGTGCTCTTTATGACTGGCCACTGTTTTAAAAATCAAACTGCCAATAAACTCAGGCAGTGGTGGCTCAGTGTTCAAGGCTCTGGGTTACTGATCAGAAGGTCAAGCCCCAGTGCTGCCACTGTTGGGCTCTTGATCAAGGCCCTTGACCTTCTCTGCTCCAGGGGCGCTGTATCATGGCTGACCTCTTGCTCTGACCCCAGCTTCCTAACAAGCTGGGATATGCGAAGAAATGAACGTCACTGTACTTTAATGTATATGTGACAAATAAAGGCTTCTACTTATTAAAGAAAAAAAAATAGACAGTTGGCTTAAATATGGATTTTTTTCACAATTGGGAAGAACATCCGACAATATACAGGAGATTGCTAACACTTCACAAAGTGAAGTGAAGTGACTTTGTGGCCAAGTGTGGTGAGCCATACTCGGAATTTGTGCTCTGCATTTAACCCATCCANGCGCTGGTCATTCACTCCCCCACCTACAATCCCTGCCGGACCCCAGACTCGAACCCACCACCTTCAGGTTCACCTTCGGGTTATAAGGCCGACTCTCAGACCATTAAGTCACGACTGCCCCAACTACAACACTTTCTGACAAATTAGATAGAAAAGGATGAGGGATCTTATGAACTGGTGTACCATTACCATTTTTTAAGAGCAGAAAAAGATGAAACAGGTGACTTGTTAATGCAAGGACAGATGGAAGCAGTGACAACACAGAAGCACTCATCGTGGACCGAAGTGAGGGAGGAATCGAGCAGACAGGAAGCCGCATCAGATTTAGAGATTAGTTCCATAGTAATGATTGGCTCAGAATGAGAAAAAGCTGTCAGGAATTTGCCATGGGATCTAAAGGGGGGCTCGCTGTAATCGAGTGAAAGCAAGGCAGTGGGGAAACGCTGCTATATTCTGCTGATTGTAGCTTTATCGAGGCTGAGGAGAAAGCCTTACATTGATCAGCAGGAGAAGAAGCTTGTTAATAGGAGTGAAGAGGATTCTGGGCTTGTGAGCATTTTCTTTCGGTTAGAGAGGGAATGTACGATGAATGAGTAGCATTAAGGGCTACAACATGGACATTCTAGTCTAGTTACATAAAATGCCTTGCTTACAAAGTTGTGGATATGGCTATAAATAAGACAGCTGTAGTGGTTTCGTTTTGTAGTGGCGCTTCATGTTACCAGTATTGACTCAACAGATGTGAAGTGATGTGTTTTGAATTTGATGATGGGAGCACGGATGCATACTTTTCTGTCCATTCTGTTTACAAAGCCATCTGAATGACGTTTAGATGCTGCTATTCATATCTGCATTTGGATTTAAACCTGAAGTGGGTGTGGCCTAAACTAGAAGTTTTTTCCAAATTAAATATGAACCCTACCACTCTATCCCCACACATGTATGATGTATTCTTAATATATAATGTATTCGTATTTGAGAACATCCCTACAAGACAGTCGTGATTACACGGAACTAGTCTTTGGGTGAGCCATGTAAAGAACAAACAGTGCTATTAGTACGGAGCAGAGCAGAGTACAGAGTAGTACAGCAGCAATCATGAGTAATGAAGAGGAAAAGAGAAAACTGGGTCAACTACCTTTCTATTTCAGAAGGATATGGAGGCTCTTGTGTAAAGCTTCAATGAGTTATCGATCAGAAGCACACACTATAGAACCGGATTTAAAATGCAGCCCAGAAGAATACACAAATCACAAATATTCTGTGATCATGAGCGAGTACGTGCACGTTATATTATGATCTTTATACAAGTAAAGACTTTTTAGTCGTTTTAACTCTAACCCTAACCCTAACCCTAACCCTAACCCCAGTCGTTTTTTGATCCTCATAACCGCATAAACAAGACAAGACAAAGCAGTAAACACCACGGACATGATATTGCTACACTCCCAGCAGGTTTTTTGCAAACCCGCAGATAAATATTTTCCAATAAAGCATAAATACGTCGCGTTAATTGGAACCGAATCTTGCATTTACTGAGAGTTTACTGTTGGGTTGCAAAAGATGCATTCATCATGTATTTAGAAATAAACTTGATTATTTCCTGACCCAGAGTTTTCCCATTATCAGCTTACTTAAGTGAATCACTGCAGTATTGGATGAATTATTGCTAAATCCAATTTCCCACCAGATATTAGATTATTTATATGCTGTAGTGCTCAGTGTGCAGAAAAATAATGTGTTAAACTGAAACTCTGGAGTACAGACATAAACCAAGTGGACAGAACAGTTCATATTAACATGGACACGACTTTTAGCTGAATTCAGACCAAGTTTTGGGATCATGTAAATGGTAATTGGGATAGAACCAAGTTCCAATGCATTAATGTATTAAAAATCACATTAAATAACAGAAATTGTTACTATAAACATTTTTCTGCTAACCTGTCAATAGGTAAGTAGCTTTTTTTGAAGGATTCTGATAGATATGGCTACAAGTTGATCCTAGAGTTTCAGTCATGTGATTTATCTGTTGCGGTCACCAACGCATTTCTGGATTCACATCACAACTTGAACGTGACTAGAGGTGAAAGATGGTGAAAGATATATATGTATATATATACACTGATCAGTCATTACTGTAAAACCAAATGGGATACATTAGGCAGCAAGTGAACAGTCAGTTCTTGAAGTTGATGTGTTGGAAGCAGGAAAAATGGGCAAGAGTAAGGAGCGACTCTGACAAGGGCCAAATTGTGTTGGCTAGACGACTGGGTCAGGGCATCTCCAAAACAGCAGGTCTTGTGGGGTGTTCCCGGTGTGCAGTGGTTAGTACCTACCAAAAGTGGTCCAAGGAAGGACAACCGGTGAACCAGCGACAGGGTCACGGGCGTCCAAGCCTCATTGATGCGCGTGGGGAGCGAAGGCTAGCCTGTCGTTTTCTTTTACATCTTGTGTATGGCCAGGTGCGTGTGCGTCGCTTACCTGGGGAAGAGATGGGACCAGGATGCACTGTGGGAAGAAGGTAAGCCGGCGGAGGCAGCGTGATGCTCTGGGCGATGTTCTGCTGGGAAACCTCGGGTCCTGGCATTCATGTGGATGTTATTTCTACAAGTCTTGTGGACTCAAGGCCTCAATGGATCAGAGCTGTTTTGGCACCACAAAGGGGACCTACACAATATTAAGCAGGTGGTTTTAATGTTATGGGTGATTGAGGTGTGTGTGTGTGTGTGTGTGTGTGTGTGTGTGTGTGTGTGTGTGTGTATACTTCACACAGATCCCCTGTCCTGATTCTGGAGTGGGTAAAGGATCCCAGCATGCTTTACCAGGAGAACAAAAAACTCTAAGTGATGGACTGGAATCCCATCCAGGGTGTATATTCCCATCTCGCCCCCAAAGCCCCGGATCCATGACATCCCTTTCCAGGAAAAAAAGCAACTACTCAAGATGAAAGAATGAATGGAATTCATGGTAAGGAAATAGTCCAGGAAGTAGAGGGAGAGAGGGTGCCAAAATTAATTCAGCGGCTAATGTCAGTGGGATTTTCCAGTTGATCCTTCAATCAAACAAACACGTGTTTGTTTGAAAACTTTATGGCAGTATACGTCTCTGCCAACACGCAGGAGGCCAACTCCAGGCGAAAGCGAGGGCGTAGGCTGCAGGCTTTCACTCCTCACGCTGGTACTCGTGTGGGATGAGGAAGAAAACATCAGTGCTCTTTTGGAGCACTTGCTCTCAGAGAGAAGATTGATTTACCAATTTATTCAGCTGTGATGAAACCAAAAGCACAAAGGTGAATTATGTGTAAGCGGAGAAATGATAGATGTATTTGTTAAGCCGTCAGGCGAGTAAAACCTCCAGTGTGCTACCCAGTCCCATGGTTTTTGATGCCTGGTGGTAGCTAACATGATGGTGGCAGCTAACATGAAGCATGTTCAAGCTAGTTAGCTATTTAAGTGTGTTAATGCGGAAACGATCTCCCAGGAGAGGAGGACTTCGCACTTACTTCTGCTTCTCTTATCCTCGTCAGAAAGTCAGAAAGTCGTCGGTGAAGGTTTTGACTACGAGCTTCTGAGATATTCGAACGTAAATAAAGCGTCTGTTGACTTTGTGCTGCTCGTCTCAAAATACCTGCGTGGTTCTGATTCTGAAAAGATCGTATGTCTTCCGTAAATGCAAATCAATCCACCTGGTACTTTCTAAAACGTTCTAAACGTTCTACCATCAGCCAGACCGTGACTCGGACGATGTGTGTGGTGCAGCAGGCGGTGGATTTGGAATGAGGAGTTTGCTCTGTAGTTACCAGGAAGCAGATCACACACCAAAAAAAAAACAAATAGCTTGATGGCTGCCCTGAAATGGCTCCATGGAGAAGAAGCATGACAGGAAGTGCATCAGGATCATCAGCAATGCTTTCTCTGATGGACGTCTAAGCGAACTTGGCTTTATTCTTTAATGGCCGGTTGTCAGTCTGACATGAGTTGAATGGAAAGCATGACTCCTCTACTGCGAGCTTGGGTTTCCTTCTGACCGTGTTGCGTTCTCATATTACACCACGCGTCTGTGCTGCGTGAACTACGACAACTCAATTTGTGCTGAATTTAATCTCGCCAGCAAAACCCGAGAGCGGTGCTATACAAACAGCATATGTCATGTTTATATAATTGTGTGTCTCTCTCCTTCTCTCTCTCTCTCTCCTTCTTCCCTTCTCTAAATCTTTCTCCCTCCATCACTTAGTCAACCTCCGTCACTTTCTCACCTCCCAACCACTCTCTCTCCCCCTCCCTCTCTCCATCTCTCTCTCTCTCTCCCTCCCTCCCTCTCTCTCAGTCTGATGTAGCCCAGTCCCTCCCCTCGCTGTCCTCCATCTCCCTCTTCTCCTCTCCAGTCCGTTTCTCTTCAGTTCCTTCCGCTTGCTCTCACTGAATGCACCGGCCGTCTCCTCCTCTTCTTCTTCTTCTTCTTCTTCTTCTTCCTCCTCCTCTCTGCTCTTCTCTCTCGGATATTTTCCACGCTGTGTCTGTACATCCGTATCTCCTCCGTATCTCTCGTGTCTCCCATCACCTCGCAGTGTGTTTCTCTTTCTTGAGCATGAGAAGAGTCGCTCTCTCCTCTGCCGTCCATCAGCATGAGCCGAGCACAGGGATCTCTCAGCGCAACTTTCGCACGGACGCATTAAATCGTCGTCCTGGAGCGCCGTTCCTCATCACAGGAGAGAAGCAGATTTAGGTAAGTGCATGCACCTGCACACATACCTGGATAGATGTGTGTGTGTGTGTGTGTGTGTGTACATGTCCTTTGCATTGGTTGCACTGCAGTTGTGTATTAGTTAGGCTGTAGAGATGATGCACCACCACCAGCAGCCCCTGCAATGTGCCCTTACACTCACTGACCAGCAGCAGTTTTTTTTTTCTTCTGCGCTTCAGATTTGCAAAACCACTTTATTTTCACCTCTAAAGCTTAAAAGCTTTAGCTAAAGCTAGTTTACATGCATGTTATACTCATAGTGCTGCATGGATTTGTTTTTAGCCAGCACTTGGAATATTTGTGTGTGTGTGTGTGTGTGTGTGTGTGTGTGTGTGCGCGTGCGTGTGTGTGTGAGTGCGCGCTCCAAACAAGCGATTAAAACTGCAGAGAGAGCGCGAGAGATATGTTTTCCGTCCACGTATCGCGTTTCTCGCGTTCACCTTAATATCAAAAACAGCATCCACAAAATACAGTACAGTAACAGCATCGCGTGCACACGCATTTGCATTTAAACAGAAGAAGAAGAAGAAGAAGAAGAACCGTAAAACTTGCATTAAGTAGCTTTTTGTGCTCGTGCATGGAAAAAAAAATGTTCGTGCATGAGGTAGGGGACGGGAAGTTGCACGAGATATTTGCGTACGGAAAAAGAGAGAGAGAGAGAGAGAGAGAGAGAGAGAGAGAGAGAGAATACAGTAATGCATTAGTGCAAATGCATTAATATTCTAGTTCACTCAGCATTTCGAGCATACACGCTATCGTTTTTTTTATTTTATTATTATCATCTCTCTCACTCCTTCCTTTCGCGCGCGTTTCTCCTAAAGCAAGGCAAACTCGTTTGCATCGACGTTAGTAACACTCGAGCAATTTGCACGTGCGACACGTTAAAACGCACTTCCAGGCTGCACCTGAGAGCACGTGCAATACTTCCAGCCGAGCGTGCGTGCGTGCGTGCGTGTAGAGCGTGTTACACACGCATGCACTTGCATGCACAACATGCATAATAGCATAATAGCGTAATAGCATAGGAGCGAAATCCTACATATTGCACAACTCAGCTCTTGCACATTATGTAGCGCGTGCACGCGCGTGCCCGACGCTGACCGGCGGGGGGCGCTGTCGCACTTTTCGCCTCCGATGTCACGTTTGACTTTGAAGGCTCAGTAATTGAGTGATTATGATGGATGCATCCCAAAAAATACAAACGGCCGAGTGGATTCTGGTAAGCACCTGCGCCAGAGAGAGAGAGAGAGAGAGAGAGAGAGAGAGAGAGAGAGAGAGAGAGAGAGAGAGAGAGAGAGAGAGAGAGAGGAGCTGTTATTATATATGCACGGTCATAAGTGTAAATTATGGATGGATCTCTGAAATGAATGTAAAAGGATTTCTGTTTGTTGTTATTGATTGCTAACACTGCTGATCTGGCATCTTGAGTCCTGGGCAGGTTGAAAAGGTTAATTATTCGGGATGTGGCTCGAAAATGGAGGACAATTCGACATCATTTGTTTTTCACAGCCGACGTTTCAGCTTTACAGTCATGCTGAGTGCTGGGCGAAAATGCCAGCGGTGGCTTTAGGCTAACACCTGCCTCTCTGTGTCGTGAGTCCATACAAACGACCCCAGAAAAAAAAAAAAAAGTGAGAGAAAGAGAATGTGTGTGTGTGTGTGTGTGTGTGTGTGGGACAGCTTAATGTTCTCTGGCTAGCCATGCTGCATCTGAGTGATGGATTGACTGCTACCTGCTGTTGCCACAAACCCACATGAAGAAGTGGGTCCATTTGGAGGTAACGACCCGGAGAACACCATCTTCTCCGAGGTTCGTCTCTCGGTTTCGGGCCTCGTCCTGAATATCAACAAGCAGCCTGCTTTGGCAGCGCGAATAATAAGCACTGTCTTGCATTGGCAGGAGGCAGCGGGGTTGTGAAAGGGATTGTGGCTGCAGCTGGAGGACTTGGCGTTCTGTGGAAATGGCTCCTTCGTGTGTCCTGTGTGGATCGCCTGTTCGCGCCGGGGTTTATGGTGGAGGTTTTTTTGTGTTTTTTTTTTTTTTTTTTTTATAAACGCGCACGGCAGATTAATGAGTACGGCTGTTGTGATTGTCGGCGTTCCAGCTGATCTGTTCCAACGAGCTCCTAAATGGAAGGTGATTGGTGAGCATCGTTAGGGGGCTTGGCGCAGAGCTTAAGGCGTCCGTGTGATGTAATGATAAATGAGGGAGGAACGTAGGGGTTCCAAGCGTGGGAGGAGATTCGTAGGTCAGTCAGGAAGCTTGCATGCGACACAAGAACATCACACTTTAGAGATCACGAGGCCACTTACTTTCACGTCCCTGTTCCTGTTCATTATAAGAACCACTTTTTCACGTTTACCAGTTTGGCAGAGCTTCCTTCATGATGAAGGTGATCCCAAAATTCCCCATGAATTAAAAAAAAAAGAAGTGCTACTCCAGGTGAGTATCCTGATCCATAAATATAAATATTGCCCCATTCCTAGTTTCATCCTTTAATGCCTCTGAGCTCCCTTTATCCATTTCTACATATCTTTGTCCAAAAATCCCTCTTCTCCCACCTAGAGTCACATATATTTCGTGTTCTTTTGATCATCCCAAGACCTCAAACAGATAATCTTACACATCCCCGGTCTGCAATCTCATAACTCTGCTTAGCATGTCAAAAAACTCAAGCCTTGGGATTTATTCAATACTCCAGGAAGCCCGGGAGGTAACACAGAAGTGAGCCGAATGCTATTTTTACTTAGTGTCCCATCCACTCTCCGATTCTGAAGCCTGAAATTTGAGATACGCACAAGTCACCAGGAAAAAAAAAAAAAAAAAAAAAAAGCCTTCCTGCTGAATGGAGAAGCCGGGATGGATGTCGCAGTATCAAATGGTAAATGAATCATCCTGAACGCTTGCAAAATTAATTAAGACAACTGAATCAATCCTTCATGAGCTAAACGTGATGCATCCTTCCTCCGGGAGGTTTTTGCCGGGGTGAAAACACCGAGATGACGAAGGCAGCTGAGGAGCAGGAAATTATCAGTGAAAAGACGCTAAAAGCTTGCGCAGGGCTTAAGAGCGGATCATTGCTGAGGGATTTATGTTGTGGTTAAGGCACTTAGGCACTTAATGGGATGTGGTGATGAGGTACCGCGTTTTATGAATTGACCCAATACATACGTAGACACACACGGTACGTCTTTCCAGTTTTTTTTCCGACGCACTGTGGTAACTGAGAGGAAATACGCTTCTTTAAATGCTTCTTTGCTGAGACCTGGCAGAACATTTTCACTGCAGGACTTTGTTACCTTCCAGTCTGCACGAGAGAGGTGATACAACTGGACAAAAACAAGGACTGAAGTAATAAACAAGTACGATTTGGAGGCAGCCATCATAGCCCAGATCATCCTGCGGTTCGAGTGGCCTCGGGAAATGGAAGGCAATTAAAAAATAATAATGAAAAGCAGCCATTAAGTCTTAAAGGCTGCGCTGTTTATTATTTTTAATCTGTGCTCTTTTTTCAGTTCTTGGATAATCCCCTCCTCACGTGTTTGAATTCTTTCCAGAGAGTCAGAAGCTTGGAGGCTTTTCTAGTCTGGTGAAATTCGTTTTGGCAATACACACATACTGCAATGCAAATTAACCAAAACTTTGTTTGAGAAATGCTTCGGAGAATAATATTATATTAAGTACATTTTTTCTGAGGCGATAAAATATTCATATTTATGGTGATGATTCCTGATGAGAAGATTTGGCTGCACTGTAGGCTTTTCTTTGGTATTACATAATTCAGGTGAGTAAGTCAGAGCTGGTGGATTCGTTCTGTTGTGTTTTCTTTTTTTTTTTTCGCTTCGTTACTCTCTTTTGTCTCCAGCACAAAGCAGGAATGACAATCCGATCCACGAGACACCATTATCGAAACTTGTCGATGTCACGTATTTCGATTTTGGCAACTCCGAGCATCGAAACGAAAGCATCAGAACGAAATGCTACATGAACGTAACTTGTATCGCTTGCAAACTGGCATCTCTCAACCAAGATTTGCTGATCTGACTTCCCGCAGATCATCAGTCCTCATTTCAGATGTTTTCCTCAGCCTTCATCTCTGCACCTGATCCGACGTTGACCTTCAAGCTTAGGGAGATAAGGCTACAGAGGCAGAGCTCACAGAGCTCACTGAGTGCGCTCCACTGACATCCAATCAGACCAGCAACTTTGTGTAAGTGGGAAAAAAAAAAAAAAGCCGTGAACGAAAATAGTTTTGATTACAATGCAGTTGGCACTGGCGAACGAGACGGAGACGGAGACGGAGACGGAGACGTGTGTTACCGAATACTTGGCCACGGTTCTGTCTGATATCCATAAATTATTAACCGCTGTGGTCATTTGCAGTGATTAACCTCAATAATTCATCTCGTTGTGTAATTGAAAGGCCCGAATGAAAGGCTTCCAGGGGATCACGGACCCCTGCCTGCTCTTTTTTTAAAACTCTGTTGACAAATTGGGGGAACCAGTCCCTATGATCGATGGTACAATGGCCCACCAGCTGGTCCGCCGCCGTAGTTTTTCCCGACGAGGGTGCTAGGATTATTAATAAACAAAGGCAACCTGTAGGTGTGGGAAGGAGGGAGGGGAAGGGGTTCCTGCCAGCTGGCTCAGTCACTTTCCAACCTCACACCCACTCCTCCGCGAGAGAACCATCCAGCACCTGCCAGCCGGCTGACAAATGAAAGCCTGCGTTCACAAATTCCACACGTGTCCTTGTGCCGGACTGAATTTCCCCCTTACATTCGAGACATTCGTCATTTTTTTTTTTTTTTTTTTTTAATTCAGCTGCCTTTTTTCTTCCATCTATTCCCCAAAATGAAAAAGAGAGATAAAAGGCAAATGACTGGCGATCTCATCCCCCGTTGATAAGTACTCCTGAGGATGCTTGAGCCAGAAGGCCTAGCTCAAGTGTGCCGCAAATGTAGGCTGACAGGAGGGCTTATGTACCTTGTTCCTCCTCCTTGATGTTCAAAGCTGTCCATCCATGGCTCTATTGATCAGCCAGAACCACGAAACACACGAGAAGTCATGCTCTTTTAGCTCCTGGTAATGTTCATGCTTTATTTTTTCTTTCCAGATCAGACAAACAAATTCAGCTTTGATAATTGGCTTAATCCAGGCAGGTTGGTGCATGAATATTAAACGAGTCGTTATGATCAGGGTCGAGATTCATCGTCTTATTAGAAGTCCTCGTTGGGAGAGCTCTCGGCAGTGTTATTTTTCTGACAGCAGGGTTGGAGGTGGTGGGCCGGATGGAGAAGGCTTAATGTAGTGGAGGGAACAAGCGTGACTCAGCATAATGCCGCAGCCTCAAGGAGCCTCTCCACAGAAACAACCACCAGCACTCAAGATCTCACCCCTCCTCACTTCTCCTCCTGCATCCCCCAGCGATCGGCAGATCCTGGATCAGATTTACACTTCTGCTTTGTGTGACGTTGGGAAGATCATGCAGCACAGGGATGAGAGCAGATAAAAATGTTGAAGATGCTCCTTCCTAATCATATGTGCTACCTGATCAATTCTGGACAGTCAAAAAAAAAAAAAATCCTCCATGCTTTGCACTTGGAGAGCCACTTTGTATTACTACACATATATATATATATACCCATTCGGTTGACCTCAAAGTCAAGGGCTAGTTAATATTTCCGCTCCAAAAGAATAAGCCTTTGATCTCGGCCCATTGTGCTCAGCTTCAGTGACTTTTTTGCACAGCGTATCAAGAGGCTTCAAAGCGGAGAGGACAGAGGCTTCAGAAAAGTCCCATAGCGAGTCCTGCATTTCAAACCGCAACACAGGTCGGAGTAGAGGAGAAAAAGAAAGCGGGAGAGAGAGAGAGTTAAAAGCAAACCCACTGAGAGAGAGAGAGAGAGAGAGAGAGAGTGACGTCGAGCCCAGTTGAGGTTTTGCCGTAGCAGTGTGCTCGATTTACCCATAATTACCCAATGCTATTTCCTGTGTCTCGGCCCCTGCCTTTGAAAAAGAGACCAGCCATTCTTTAATCTTGTCACTTCCCCTGACTATGGAGCAGGAGGTTGGGAAGTACCTATTAGAGAAAAGAAATTGCAGAGGGCCCTCCTTTTGCCCCTTTCCGGATGGCTTGAGGGATGGAGGAGACAGAAAATGGAGGGCGGCAGCACGAGGAGGGAGGGAGGAAGGGAGGGAGGGAGGAAGAAAAGAAGAAGGGTGGCATGGTGAGCTAAAAGCGCAGAGAGCCTTTGAAAGTGCAGAACGCTGCTGAGAGTCTCAGTACGAGTTAGTCTTGGGTTTCAAGCCAGGGAATACCGCTGAGCTGTCATCACCAAGCCAGGAAGTGATGAAGGAGGGTTTCTGTTTGCGAGCCGTTTTATGATTATTATTATTATTATATATATATATTTTTTTACACAGCACTAAGCTCAAGCCCTCGGGAAGTCTGACACACCAATGCACTATTATATCAGGATTAGCCGTGATTGATTATTTATGGGATATTACGGAATGAGAGATAGACACGCTCACTTAGCGCTTTATAAAACGTTACTGGAGCCAACGATGATGCACGGAGTCTTTTTGTTCTCTTTACAAGCCGGATAGAAGCTAGTGTCCGTGAGCCAAGTGCCATTTTATAGGCTGCGGTTTAGGTGTGCTACTTTTAGCAGCAGAACTGTTACGTCTAGCGTCCTGTGAAATACAAGTACCAAGTATTGCCAGTTATATGAAACCAGTTTGAGCTCGGTAACAGATTGCACTGCCGCGAGTTAGACTCTCTGAATGAGTCGATTCGCAGTTCGGTTTGATTTTCCATTTTTCCATAGTCATATCAGAGCTCATGCTATTGGGCAATACCAGATAGAGCAACTTTCTGCAAGCCTCTGTTGCTAGGTTCTGTGAAACACCAGTGGTGT
The DNA here is from genome assembly GCA_037577455.1 of Pangasius macronema. Lineage (NCBI taxonomy): Eukaryota > Metazoa > Chordata > Actinopteri > Siluriformes > Pangasiidae > Pangasius > Pangasius macronema. The sequence goes on from CM074971.1 coordinate 1,581,079, forward strand.
GCTAGTGCCAGGCTTTAGGACAAGGGGCCCACACACACACACACACACACACACATGGCGATTTAGGTAGCCCTTGTGTTAGCTCAGGATAAATCACCACACAAAGCTGGCCGCTCAGCATGCAGGACCAACACGGGCTCCTCTAGTATAGAGCATTATGTTAAAATTCTGATAAGCATTTTGCTATTCATCTTCACTCTGGCATGTCCCATAAGTCTGCTGCTGGAAGGCAGTGCATTTATTAAGCCAAGAAATAACACAACAACATCACACACTCAGCAAGGAGTCTCCAACGAAAATAGCGCCGGTTCCTCAGTGACGAGCTCGCTTGTGCTGATGGAGGGCTCGACTCCCTGGCTCAGCTATCCGAGCTGATTTAATGGAGCCGTGTTCAAATAAATCGTTACCTTCCGCAACGCTCTTATGCATTTTTCAGAGGTAATCTGTTGTTTCCTCCATTGACTCTGTTTAGACTGAAACGCACATCCACAAACAAATCAACTCAGTCGCTCATGAAAATTGAGTGCGGGGGACTTAAAACCTCCACGTTTGAAACATTAATACGGAGCAACACGCTACATTTTTTTTCATTTGTTTCATCAAACATCCTGGAAGCTCCAGCAGCCCAGAAACGATGCGCTGATTGTCTAAAACTCCCCGCGCTGCGTTTCCGCACAGTGCCGTTTCGGATTCTGATGACGAGCCGCATACGGACGGCCGGGGCGTAGACCGAGACTTTCCCCCGAGGTGCGATATTGCGAAGCTGAGCACGTGCCCAACATGTCAATGATGCAACGCGGAGGAAATGTGTACCGGTGCCATGTTTGACAAGGAAGAAGTGCTGTTTCAGCTAAGCCATGGACACAAACACACACCTCCTGCTGCAAGTAGATCATCAAATATCCCATCAGCCATGTCGAGCTGCACTGTTAATGAGTCGAGGCCACAGCAAGAAGCCAAGATCTTTCAAACAGAGCGTTTTTTTTTTTATTTACTGTCTTAGTGACGAGGGATACGAGATACATGAAGAACACTTCTAACACGACACAGACGTTCAGGCATGTCAAGAAACCTACCTTATAATTAATAAATAAATAAATAAATAAACAAATGTTATTCCATAATGTGCACTAGCTTTCAACACAGAATCTATCTATCTATCCATCCATCCATCCATCCATCCATCCATGCTAGGCAGCACACTCTATATTTTATTTATTTATTTAATTATTAATTGTTTGTTTGTTTGTTTACAGGTAGACAAAATGATTAATATCGTTATTTTATAGATGTATTTTGGAGGGAAATAGCATTCTGTGTATGACAAGTGAATATTTTGCACAGTTTTATGGATAAAATATAATTTTTTTCAAATTTACACACAGCTTAAGTATAAGATTCTTAAACGAGGCCCAAGAAATGTGTTTTGTTATTTGTTCATGGAGATTTCAGCATGTTTAAAGCGATAAATCACAATCACAGGAGTCCCTCCATCCTTCCGTTACGCCACCGCTCATTTGCATAATGTTATGATGTTTCTGTCACCTGGCCCCGCCCACTTTTCGTCACTGACATCACTTCACTGCAATTTACAATTAACACGCCACTGTAGACTGACGTAAACATAAACATATAGGAAGCACAGCCTCCTTCCCGCCCTTCGCTCCACACACTCGCTGTGTGTGTGGGATTATTAAGTTACAGCATTTGATTTCCTTCTGTAACAAACCTGATTTAGTTTATTCCTCTGGATTACGTCCCAGGCGGCTCAGAGGGCAGACACGGACCTCTCATTAAAATAACTCTCTGATTGCTGGGATGAGGAGGAAAAGATGGCAGGTCGTGTTGCAGGATCGTTTGCTTTCGCTAAAGGTTTATGACTCGGCGCTGATCTCGCCGAGGCTCGGCTTGCAAATCTGCCTCGTGAATAATTTAGCGACGGATGAACTTCTTCTTCTTCTTCTGTTTTTTTTGCTGAACACTGACTACAGGAGACTTCGTGTCTTGTTAGGTGATTGGCTGATTCTATCATAGCACATCAACAGCTATAATAAAGATTTTCTTTCCATGTCTAACATTTCAGAGGCGTTATGGAACACGGTTCGATTGTAATGTCTCACATATGGATTGATTTGGGACAGCCACAGCTTTCATGGTCTTGCTTTAGCATTAAACAGATTTAAAGGAAAAGTCTACGTTAAATACGTTCATCCTTGATGTGTTTAGCGATTCTGAGGCTAATTTGTTGGTTGGTGCTGTTTTTTTTTTTGTTATTTCCTTGAGAAATCAGCGATGATGTGTTGCTCTGATGTCACAGGAGGACACTTTAATAGGAGGTCTTTAATAGGAGAAAAAAAATCCAGTTTCACTGTTAGCTTCTAAAAACAAAAGAGCAAGAACTATTTTACTCATTCACCATTTTTACCAGATGTAGTGGAGAAGTTGGTGCAAATATTTGACTCAGAGAATCCCAGAATGCAATGCGACTCTACAACACAGTGACCCTGTGGCTAGTTAGTGATCTATGCGCTAACGGCCATGATGGCGTTGACGGCGGTTTTAGCATGAAATGTAACACTTTGGAAGATGAGCTGTTTGAGCAGAGTGTACAGATGAGGAGGCGAGAGAGTTTGACAGACTAAAGGACTAAAGTGCCGCCGCATCACTCTCTTAAGGTAGGGATGAAGCGAAGGCTAAATCCCACTGCACTGCTATCAAAAGGTAGTTGTACAACATTGTGGGTAATTTAGGATGAAAATAGTTAATGAAAATGTTCATAATGTTCCATGAAAGAAGTTTAAACTAAACACTCAGAGCTTCATTACAGAATAAAGCTTGGATGCCATTGAAGATCACGAGTTAAAGCACAGGCAAGTCACTGATGGTGGATCGTTCCTTTAACAGTGAACTGTTTGCTCTGTTAAAGATTTGCTTTGAGTAAATCATTAGATATTCACTCAGACACTGGTGGGTTAAGGATGCGGTATTAGCACACAGCTGAGAGGTCTCATGGCACTTTACTTCCTCGGTTGGCACAGAGGTCACAGCAGTGTAGACTGTAAATATTTCTTCTTCTTCTTCTTTGGGCTTTTCCCTTCAGGGGTCTCCACAGCGAATCATCACTCTCCACCTATCCCTAT
>CM074971.1:1591061-1611766 GCA_037577455.1 Pangasius macronema
GTGATGATTCGCTGTGGAGACCCCTGAAGGGAAAAGCCCAAAGAAGAAGAAGAAGAAGAAGAAGAAGAAGAAAAGAAGATGCGTCCTGGCAAATGTTTAAAACTAGTTTACAGCTTGGCAACGTGTGCGATAAATCAGCAAACACGCCGTTCTGATTGGTCAGAAGATGTTGATTACTTTGCTATTAAGAGCACGTTTATATCAAAGCTCTCGTTCTGATATGTTTTGGTTTCTATAGTAACGGCTCATTCACAGGAACTTGGACAGTGGACGCTCCACATAAACAGATTTAAAATAAGTTAGGCACTTAAGGACCCCTTGAGGAACCTTTGAGGAACCTTTTTTTTTGCCCTGAGACTTTAGATTACTTTGAAGATAGCTTTTCCCCCCAAAAAGTTGCTTTCCCTTTCAGAAAAGAGCTGAAAGCAGCCTAAAGACTCCTTGAGGAACCTTTGAGGAACCATTTTCTTTTTATGTAGACCGAGGCTGAAATAAAAACCATGTTTCACATTATCAAAAAATGGACATGAGGTGTGAAAGACCTCGGAAAGAAGGTAGTCTGTGCAACAGCGCTGGAGGTCACTGCAGAAATGGGCGAGAGGGCTCCTCGGGGAGAGTGGGAGGAATCTGAAGTGGATCGTTTAGTCTGTTTCTGCTGACAAACCGCGTCGCAAAAATAACGACGCCATTAGCATATCGCTTTCGCAGCGCCGGTCCTACAGAGAGAGACGCGCCAGATTCAGGACGTCTGTGAGAAAGCAACGGAAAAAAAGAGTCGTGTCAATCGGCGCTGTCAATCATGTGTTTGCCCTGATAATTTCACCGGGCCGATGGAAATGAGAGAGAGAGAAAAGAGAGAGAGAAAAGCTGAGCGATTACGACAGCTGTGAGATCCATCAGACACACGGCGCTTTACCCAGGAGCTCCTCACCGCTCAGAACAAACCGCTCATTAGAATTAGTTTCTGTTTAATAAAATGCATCAGGAACGAATCAGAATCACACGAGGAACATCAGCAAGAAATAACATCCCTTTTACTGCAGTTTATCATTTCAGTCAATATTGTACCAAATAATCCCATAATACCTCACGGGCATAAAGATTAGGAGCTCTTTAATCACAAGCTCTATGAAACAGAGAACACAATTAACCATGAAATAAAATAAAATAAAATAAAATAAAATAAAATAAAACAAAATAAAATAACAGAAAATAAAATAAAATAAAATAAAATGAAATAAAATGAAAGGAAATAAAATAAAATAACAGAAAATAAAATAACAGAAAATAAAATAAAATAAAATAAAATGAAATAAAATGAAAGGAAATTAAATAAAATAACAGAAAGTAAAATAAAATAAAATAAAATTAAATTAAATAACAGAAAGTAAAATAAAATAAAATTAAATGAAATAAAAATAACAGAAAATAACAGAAAATAAAATAAAATAAAATAAAATTAAATTAAATTAAATTAAATGCCATATAAAAAATATTTGGGCTTAGTGCTCCAAATTCTTCTTTTCTTCTTCTTCTTCTTCTTCTTCTTCTTCTTCTTCCCTTTACAACAAATTAACATGTAAATAAATGAACAATTTAATTTAAAATTAAAATAAAAAGTGGATAAATCGAGCAATAATTTGTCATTTATATTAAATAAATAAAATTAAATATTAAATTATATTTTTACAAAAAATAAAGTAAATAATGGAAATAAAATATTAAGCAATTAATTAATCTACTACTACTACTAATAATAATAAAGACAGCGAATTAAAAAAAGGATATTTTAAACAGTATTTAAAATATATATTAATCAGAGTTGCCTGACGTAGGCTGAGTGAAAGGAAAATCCCAACTTGTGTGTTTTATGTGCTCAAAGCTGCTTCATGGCTTCACGAGGCCGGCAGGTCGTCCTTCAGTTTGTCCATTAATGACATTCAAAACATAAATTAAAATAAAAATAAATAATAATAATTAAAAAAACTCGAAGAGGTTACTTATTCAAAGTCAACTCTATGATTTAACATTAAACTCTGTGCTGCGACGCTTTTTAAAACCTTTGGTTATATATCAGGATGTTTAGTGTGTCGTCCAAGAAGGTGAGTCACACACGCTTAGAAATAAAAAACAAAATAAAAAACAGAAAACTGAATACGGGTGAATTAGTTTTTGTGTAATTCGAGTCTCTGCCGTCCTGCTGTGTGTAATTTCTGTGAACTGTCCCCGGGAACACCTTGCCCATCCAAGCTGTCGGTCCTGCCTGCTCATTTGGGTCGCACTAATGACTTTTTGGCTTTTTGACAAACCTCGTGGTCTTCGGGGAGGAGCAGGACACGAGATGTCCAAGGCGCTCCAGAGCTCTTTTACTTCTCCATCGATCTCCGTGCGGATGACGATAAATTCACAGCGCAGCTAAATTGAAACAATACGTCAGCCCATTAGCGAATTGGTTTGTTTTGAGGATTGGCCATTGATTGTGAGCTCGGCTGATTGGGTCGAGGTCGGGACGGGGATTTAATTATCCCCACGGCAGAGTAGACTGCTGAGCAATGACTTCAGAAGGTCAGGGAGCAGAAGGGAGCAGCTCGGCCCTAAATAACGCCTCGCAACACAAAAACCTGGCACGAAGTGAGCTAGGACGCTCTCGGGTGCTGGGCTCAGGGGTGATTTTTAAAGTGTCATGTTTTTGGCAAGCAAACAGCTTTGAATTTTCAGCTTGCTAGCCATTTTCTTTGCTGGCTAACTTGATCCGCTGTTACATTTTAATTCCTGCATTACTATAAAACACCACTAAGTGAGTTTTATTTTAAACAATGATTAATATTTTGAATAAATATTAATGTTTAGTATGTTTTCTGACTCCGCTCACTGCCGTTAATATTCATAAGTGCACCAAAAAAACTTTACTTACCGAGTTGCCAGAGATCGTTTTGTACCCAACGTGAATGTAAATCTAGATTATCGAGGTTTATTAACACCAAAGGTTTGACTGACTGACTGAACTGGATACCTTGTAAAGTCTAGTTCGTAGATGTAACGAGTTATATTTCAATATTGAAGTTAGAGGTTGGCTAGCTATACTAGCTAATTATGTTAGCGCAACATTTGTTGGAATAAAAGACCAGACTTACTGTACTTGCCTATTAATCATCCAAAATTGTTCGCAAGCTGCTTCGTTTTGGTCCAGGTTTAAACAGCTCACTATGGACTACTAAACACTCCTTTCCATTCATGCTAAAATAGTATTTTTTTTCTCAACCACCGGACTGAATACACTCTTGAATGAAATAACGCAAAGGTTTTTCTTTGTGGAACTTTTGGGAAACAAAAGGGTGGAACCCGATGTGGTCTTCTGCTGTTGCAGCCCGTCCGTCCGCCTCAAGGTTCACCATGTCGTGCAATTCGGAGATGCTTTTCTGCTCAGCACGGTCGTAAAGAGTGGCTATTTGAGTTAGCCTACCTGTCAGCTCGAACCAGACCTCTCTCTCTCGTCATTGATTCATCTCACTGGATGTTTTTCGTTTTTAAACTCTAGAGACTGGTCTGTGTTGAAATCTCAGGAGATCAGCAGTTTCTGAAATCCCATCTGGCACCAACAACCGACACCCACGCCATATTCAAAGTCTGAAATATTCAAAAGTGACTGAAATCACATTTTTTACACATTCCGACGTTTGATATGAACTTTAACTGAAGCTCATGACCTGTCTCTTTATGATTTTCCACATTACGCTGCTGCCACATGATTGGCTGATTGGATAATTGCATGAATGAGCAGGGTGTAGGTTTCCCTATGATATATACTGTACAGACTGTTAATCCTCTAAACCATGCAGGCTTTTTCTCATTACGAGCTCGAGCACTAGAGAGCTAAGTGTATCACCCCAAATGGCATAACAGTGTATTAAAAGGTACTAAGAACAATAATGGGACATGCTGTATGTTCATTTCAGCTATTACACAGACGTCTTCAGCCGTATTGCTTGAGGAACATTTTGAATGGTGTGTAAAACAGGTTGAGTTTTTTTTTTTTATTTGATTTTTAAAATCAAGAAACCACTTTAGGAAGTTGTCCCAGGGTTGCAGCAAATCCTTATATTATAAATACCACAAAAAAAAAAAAAAAACGGGGAAAAGTTCATTTTCATAATACAGAGCATTTAAGTAAGATTACTGAGATTACTGAGTATATAACGAAGCTTTTCTTTAGACGCTCTTATTGTCGCTGTCCTATTTCCTGTCTCTCCGTTCACACAAAGCTCACACCGCCGAGACGCGCTTTTCATTTCCGCCTCTTGTTGCGGAGCAGATTAGGACTTGGACATGCACTTGATTTGTCAAAAGCGTAAGAACTGGAGCACCGATATCCTCCACTACTGATGGATGCTCTGTGTTTGAAATATAAAGGCCAAGTATGAGTTAAACAAGAACATGTTGTAATGTAGTAACCAGATCCTTCTGAACAATATTTTATATATATAATATACACTCTAGCATGAGCTTCACCTAACAATTGATCATGATGGTAAATAAACGTTCGTTCATCGATTTATCACATGCTCAGATTTATCTTACACACTTGTGAAACACCACATCCAGAGAAGTCCAGTACTAACCGGAAATTAGCATTATCTTCATTTAAAAAAGTTGCTGATTGGCGCTGATTGGACATGGCGGTATTTTTTTTGCTCAGTCTGATTGGTAATGTTTGTGGTGCTCATTTGTGGGCGGGAACTTGTGTTCACAGAGCCTGGATTGGTGGAGCTCATTAGTCTAGAACAAGCATCATCAAGTAGTGGATTGCTATGTCTCAAGTAGCGGACATGCTAGCCAATGACCTGCTGCTGATAAGATAAGATACGATAAGATATTGTATAGTCTTAGCGTGATTAAACCCCGCCCCCTTCCCTGGAATTCCAAGTATATAGTGTCGCATGGATATAACAGGAAGTGGATGTCAGATATACAGGAATTCAGTGCTTTTTTTTTGCAGCTCGCTTATTTTCTCCTTCAATCTCGAGGTCACTCGAATCCCCTCGATACCCAACATGAGCTGACGCTGAGCATTCGCTGTTCGGTGTGTGCGCCTGCTGTCGTGACCTTTACCTCCACTGAAATAAGACAACAATGCTACACGCGACACTCGGTGACTTGACGCCTGTGACTCAGAAGCACGCCGGCGTTTGCAGCGGTTCCCCAGAGACGACTGTCCTGAGATAAGCTTCTTGAAAGCACTAATTTGACGTGTCCTGTCGGTTCTCGGAGCCCTAGCGCTCGTCGCCTGCAGACCTCGCGGAACACAGACGTTCGATACGTCGCCACGGCGCGAACGCAGGATCATGGGATGCAATTAGAGAACAAGCCTGTGGTCTTTGTGAACTCGGATGACTGAAATGGATTTCACGATGATTCAGTGCGCATTTCTGGGGTCGGGCGAGATCTTTAGAGTGCGTCTATTGGGATTCATTTAACACGCTGCATTCTTGGGTCTCTGGAGCGTAAACAGCATTGATCGCATCTGTCTCCAGGTCAGGCGTTTACGTCGAGATCGCTTGTGTGTGCTGTGTGACGAATCTCGTTCAAATCGCTGATTTACAGCTCGGCTCGAGACAGTAAAATGAGTGACAGTCCACACTGGGCTGCTGTTTTATCGACCCTGATTCAGTGCCACAGTGTAGCGACGCACACAAACACACTCATTAAAATACCAACAATGAAAACACCAATGTTAATCTGAATAAAATATTAAATGTCATAGAGGGAAAAAAGCTATTAAAATAATTCTGTGTGTTGCATGCAGTGGGATAACTTTAATCTGGGGGGAAAGAAAGAGAAAAAACACACTTACATTTTCATTAAATATATTGTCTGGACTTCTCCATCTGGTGGTAATATAATAATAATGAAAACAAAAACAAACAAACAAACAAACAAACAACAACAACAAAACCATGGCACTCTGTTGCTGTGCAAATTATCTTCTCCAGATAATTTTTAATGAATTAAATCATATAAATAATAAATAATAAATCATATAAATACTAAAATAATCGAAAAAATGCCACATAAGAATATATGGAGACACTTGGCTCCTACACGTGGCGAGCACGCACAACATCCGCAAAAACAAAACAAACCTCCAGGTGTAATTTTTACGTTGGAGTTACAAAAGCTTCAAAATGTTCTGCATTAGCGTTTTAAAAAGAGCTCTGATATTAACCCGTATCACTCCTGCTCATCGGAGACGTGCACGTGAGAGATGTACGATGCCACACTGCTGATTCTGCGTTACGCCGAACCGCTGACTCCGTTAGCGCGAATGGAAACCAGCCAACATTACTGCACTGACCGATCATAATTATTTAACGATTGCGGTTAATTAACAACGACGACTCGGCAGAAGGAAACGTGGCGTTTTCCTGAAATCCTGAAAGCGGCGTATCGCTGGTCCTCGGAAAGGTTATTTGGATTGGGCACGAGCCAGGAGAAACATTACGGCGTGTTTATTGGCGAAGTCCAAGTTCAATCACCAGCAATAAAAAGTCTCGGGTTCAGGTTTTATAACTCAGGCATTTAAGCTGTCTTATATGAGCGTGGTGTTGAATTCTGGATTCTGATTGGTCAGGAGGCGTCGATTCCTTTTATATAGAATTGCATGAGTGATCTACAGACAATGAATCAACACCTGCTGACCAATCAGAATCCAGAATCCTCCTGTTATTAACAATTATTGCGCGTAATGCGTCATGTCTAGAAAAGAAAAAATAAATAAACAAAGCAAAGCGTTGAGAAACGGTGCATTGAGAAGGTGTGAGAGGCTGAGAATGGACTCTCTCTCTCTCTCTCTCTCTCTCTCTCTCTCTCTCTCTCTTTGGAGTGACAGAGATTTCGCTCTACACACTCATTCCCTTCCTGCTGGGGCTCCTCACACCTCTCCTCTCCCACTAGCCGTGAATCAAATTTCACCTCGTCGCCTGAAGGACTGGAGCATGTGCTTTCTGTGAGATCGAGCAAATCTCTCCTGAAATCTCTCCATCTCTCAATCCCAGTCAAATGAAAATCTATATCTGTACACATGAGTGTGTTTGTAAGGTTTTGGGCCATCACAAGACACCCGAACAACTTCGATGCTCCTCCTCGGTGTAGATTTTACACGTCTCGGGAACTCTATTGGAACAACAAGCGCTGTTCCTCCAGCAGATATTCCCTAATGCATAGCGTACGCTGTGTAACTTTCCAGAGCTCAGCATTGGTCACGCTACGGCTCACACTACGGAACGTTTATACCTTGCAATCTGTTGTTTCGTGGACGTGGTGGTGTGCACATTACACAAGCGATCATAAAAAACAAGGCTCACACACTTCACCGTCTTTCACAAGGAGAGATCGCGGTAGAGTAGTGCCTAATCCTCAAATCCTGCTTTCTCACAAAATAAACGTAAGAGATATTTTGTACTAGAAAAAAAAGAGAATTATGAGGAAAAAATGTAGAAGAGGGATTGGTTTAGGGAGATGCTGGCAGTGAGGATTGTCTGTTCTGCAAAGAGAACTGGAGGTACGGTGTAAAGAAATGTAGCTATTTTTATACTGTGCACACGTTTGTTTTTTATAGTTACTGTTCCTAACAACAGTTTAGGTCTGAATCACCGAATAATTTCTTACAGAAGCGGAATTCTTTACGTTTTCCCCTCGTTCTCTCACACTAATAGACGGGTGATAAACTGGGTTCAGGGATCTGCTGCGCGTGACACGAGATGAATTTCGTTTCCTGTCACATTCTCATCGCTGTACTTGCTGCTTGTCGTAGAGGACCTCGCACCACAAGACTCTTCACAGAGCATTTCTAACATGCTTGAAAATATCGGCGCCTCTGCAAGAACTCGTAAGCTGCCATATTCGCAAAAATAATTCTGCGAAAATTAACGGAAATCGAATCTAAAATAAAAATTCGGCATCAGATGATAGTGATGGAGAATGCTGATGTTACATTTTTCAAATATTATTTATTTAACTATTTCATTGCTCTGGATAACAAAAATAGCCAAAAATGAAAATGCATCAGATAGCTATGATTTCTGGGCAAGTTTTGATCCTAAAATCTACATTCTTGTTGCTCTCTTGACCTGTAAGTATCATTTAACAAGTGATGTGTCATTTGTGAGAGTCGACTCTTTGATTCAGCTCTTTGACTTTACATTACTGAATGCCAGCTCGCACAGACAGTACGAGCGACTCTTGCAGTGATTAATATTAATTTCATTATTTCATTTCTCTGGACGGCGGTTACTATATTCACAGCCATTTCTTTTTTTTTTTTTCTAATCCAAAAATAAAATTGCATAATAATAAGTGTCGTTTTGAGATGAGTCGACTCGGCTGTTTTACTGGTGAACATTCAGAACGTTTCAGAACGTTGTTACTGGTGCAGTGTAACTTCGTCTATATGTTTCCATGGAAACCTCTCTTCAACACCAGAGCTGGTCGTTAGCGACGTGTCAGCTCGTGTCTGACTCTCATCCATTGCACTGCTGCTTGTTAACCACTATTAGTAGTCGTTGATGGATGTAGTCAGTGTGTTATGGCAGGCGATCAGATAACTTCACTAGCTACAGGGATGTTCGTTTGCATATATTCAAGATGTTCAGAGAATAAGGAAATGCCCACTAATCGTCCACTTCTGCTTTGCTGAGACCTTTTCCTGTATTTTTGTGTTTTGTTTTGTGTGTTGTCCTATATAAGACTGCAGTTGGTGTTCGTTGAGCTCCATGGCCCACTTTCTTACACACACACCACACACACACACACACACACACAAACACACGCACTCACACTGTGATGTTGGCACCTCCTTGGATGAAGGAATTATCCTGGAAAAATCCAAGCTGCCAAACCAGCCTTCTCCATGTTAATGCTCTAAAAAACAGAGTATCTCTGCTTTGCTCTGACGGCTGTACATCAGAGATCCGCTGCGATGCCCCTCGGGTGAGCAATCACACTTTTAGCTCCGATGGAGACCTCCAGTGTGTGCGAGTGTGGTGTTATGGCTTTAAATTCCTCCGGGGGAATCGGAATGATTCAGAGTCGTTCGGAGATTATGACTATGATGTTGGCTTTGTATGTTTGCATATTTGTGCGTGTGTGTGTGTGTGTGTGTGTGTGTGTTTGTGTGTGGCAGATTGAGAACCCACGCATGAGAGCCATCTCATTAGCGATGGGGGTCGAGAGTTCACAGGTTCACGTGGGGTTAAAATCTTGGACAGCCGGTACCTTTATGACCAAATAATCCGCTCATGTGTGGAGGAAAATAAGCTAAATAAAGACGAGCATCATCTGATTTTACGATTATATTTTACACACGGCTTTAGATACGCTGCGTACGTCTAATATCACACGCAATAAAAATGATCTTTTTGGTACTAAATGCAACTAGTGCACGTGTGTTTTCACACACCCTAGCCTTGTTCTTTATAACATTAGCGAGTTGTTTTTAAATGAAGGCCATTAGCCATCTACATGCTGCCTTTTATCGAGTAGCTTGACTTTGATAATTAGCAGCACTTTTTAAATTTTAAAGCTTTTTTTTTAAAATTATATCACGATACCAAATTTCTTGGTTTTCAAAATATGCCTACTTACGTATTTTAGCAAGTTAGCTATTCAGGCAAAGGAGCTAGTCAATGGTTCGATTCGATCGATTCGTCCTGTGGTCACGACTGAGCAACAGTAATTGTGTGGGCGGGGCTTTGGAGTATTTAGTTGCCAGCGTGTTGGCTCAGCTGTTTCTTAACAACGGGAATTCTGTAGGAAACTAGCCCTTAATTTTGCTAAGTCTGGACTGAAAAAGCTTATGAATTGTGTTTGTGTTTGCCCTATCGCTAGGAGATTGTAAGTTTGAATCCTGACGATGCCACAGCCATCCATGGCCCGAGAATTACGAGAGCAAAATTGTCTGTGCTCACTGGGTGGGAGGGGCAAACTCTCTCTCACCTGTCAATCACAGCGATACTAGCCAATCACGCATGGGTGTATGTAGAAGAGGGCGGATGGCGCTTTCTTTAGCGTGTGCTATGCTATCCTGTGTTGTTTGTTTGGTTGTGTCATACTTTAAGAATAGATGGAGGCTGTATTTAAAAGCATGAGAGTGTATAAAAGTTCATGAAAAATTTCAAACCATTTGTTAACCAAAACCTTTCGTATCATTGAGTGATTTTTTTTAAAAAGCGTATTGTACTTAATTAGAAACTCAACTGCAAAGGATTTAAACACAACGCATATTGGAATTCAAACTCGGAGACGTTTGAGCTCTTGACCTTCCTTAAAAGTTATAAAGTCAGGAATTATGACGTGCCGTTCAGATTTTTCCCACTCCGAAAACATTCCAGTCTCCATCTTTGTTCTCACAGCTTCATTCGAGATATAACATTCTTTCAGTCACGTGTACGGCACGCTGACGTTCCACGCCGGCGTTCCTTCCGTCGCGGTGTCTGTCCGTGTTTCTCTCCTCCATGTGCTTGGATTAAATGATGCATCGTTGCGTTCTGACAGCCAACTTCAAGTAAGTCTAAACTAATTATCTGAAAGGCCTCCTTTATTAGATTCCTTTACCACATATTTGTCATTGCAGCAGGGCCGCTGTCTGGCCCGGAGATCTTTATTCATTAAACCTCAGAAGGAGAACACGCTCGTTATATCACTGTCTGCGCCCGCCTAAATTACACCACGCTGCTCCGAGCAGGCCGAATACAATTTTAAACATCTTCTAAAGAAGTACAATATTGCAAGAGGCCAACTTTTTGGAAATTAGAATTGTTTTTTTTTGCGCCAGGGTTTTCCCCCCAGAGACATCATTACTTATGGGTGCCGTTATTTTTTTTCTTCATTATACTACTAAATGCATAATTTAGGACATGCTGCATGAATATGCATTATTCATGATGTTTGCTTGTTTCCAAAGGCTGGCTCAGGTTGTTCTTCATCATCCAAAAACACTCGTTACAGCAATCGGAGTGACTCCATATATATATACATACATATATATATATATAATTCCACTTGTGTTGTGTGTCGTGTGTCATTTCTCAGAGTCACTCTGATTGCTCTAACGAGTGTTTAGATTATGACGGGATTATTAACCCCTTCACAAACGTCTTTAATGCCACAGCGCTGTTGAATTCTGGATTCTGATTGGTCGGAAGTGTCGATCACTTTTTTATATCCTTTGTTTTCTGTATCTTCACTTATCCCTTTTATGGTCTCGTGCTTGTACTGGATTGTCTCACATTGTCTAATATTGCAGAGAAAAAAAGATTTCTGACTGAAATATCAGCAGAAGAAAGTTCCGGCGTCTGTAGCCGGAGGGTAAAGTTAAGCGTAAGGAAGCCATTTTCGGCTGTAATTACGCTTATCACTGAGCGAAGACACGATTCGGCTGGCTGCGAGATAATAAAGAGCGCCCATGACACATGCTAGGAAGAGTGTGTTTAGCTCGGTTTAATAAAGAAGGAGAGAAAGAGAGAGCGACAGGACTTTTTGTTAAAGCGCTGTGTTGAATAGACGACACTTAGAACGACTGTTATTTTAATGATGGCGGCCATTTTCTCCCACCGCATCCATCGCATCCATCGCATCCATCGCATCTATCAGTTATTAATTATTAATGCAAGGTTTTACCCTGTTCCTGTTATTCAAGACTGCATTATGTAAAGCTTAAATCAGAAAAAAATGCACTAAACTGTATTATCCCTCGTCCCTGCTGTGGTTCCATCTTTTTTATTTTATATTTTTATGTACAGTAGGGTCACATCATAATGTACAAATACAGATACTTACTGTCTATCATTCGCTTTTAGAGGAAAAACGTTACATTTCCATTTTAAAGCACACTCTAAAGGTCCAAAAGTCCAAAAGGGAGCACTAGAGAAAATGATGCTCGGTGTTTCCACCCCAGCAATGCAGAAAATTAAAAAAAATATATATATATATTTATTGCAAAAGTCAGACGAAAGCATAGAGCTGCGGTTCCGAATCCGACCACACTGCCCTCATTCATTTCATTTCATTTTCATTTCTTACCAAACAATATTGATTGATTGATTGATTGATTGATTTAATGACCAATGTCTAGCCATGTCGTGTAGCATTTTACTCGTGGAAGGAGTCTCCAGTGTCAGAGCTTTGTAACAGTCAGAGGTAAAGCGGTGACTTTAGGTTTTCGGACATCTTCAGGACGGAGGAGTTTACGCTTTGTGCTTTTTCACTAACATGACAAGCTGCGTCTTATTTTACTCACGTTATGCTCGGAACTTAGAAAAACCTGCCCTCCGACACCCTACGTGGAAAAGCGCAATGAAAGGTCATTCGAGTCGGAATTCCAAATTGGGAACTCGGGGAACATCGACCTTGCCTGAGTTCTCTCTGTGGTGGTGCATACAGTCTGCAGCAAGCAGATCTCCCTCTGCATTATTTACTTACTGATAAAACTTGGCTTTACTTAACGTGGAGGTTTTCTGTTGTGAAAAGCTGATCTGAGGGAACAGCTGTTTCCAGCTGCTATAACGTAAGTGAGAACAGGAACTAACTCGTTGGTAAATCGCTGTGGTGTAAGAGGATTAAAGCCCTTTGGGGTGTGCTGTTATAGGAAAATAATCAACTTCGGCCACGCTACCATCGGTGATTAGGGAAGATGTTCCGAGTGGGATATTCAAAACTCACACATCTCGATCCACGTGTTATTGATACGTGACGTATTCGTACCGTGACGGATGCTTGTGCCGATACACACTCACCGTTAATTAGGCTCCCTCAGATGGCCCGCGTACTCCGAGTCACAACACGTCGTTGACGCACCTCTTAACCTCGACTGAACTTATCATGCCGCTAATTAGCGGGAATAACGTGAAAGCTGCACGTCTGCGCTCGTGATCTGCTCTCAGCCATGAAAAGGGCACCGCGATTGTTAGAATAGAGCGCTGAAAAAAAAAGAAGGGAAGCGGGAAGCGGGCAGCTGACAGCGTGTCTTAAAGGGTGTGTTTGTTTAATTTAACTTTTTTTTTTCATACGTGAAAAGGGCAAATAAAAAAAAAAAGCTGTGAGGTTAAATCCACTGACATGATGCGGCTTTCATTAAACGCACCTTCAATTTCATTTTCAAACCACTAATATTTATCTCTCCCTCTCTGTCTCTCCTTCTCTCTTTCCCCCTCCCTCCTGGTCTCTCTCTCTCTCTCTCTCTCTCTCTCTCTCTCTCTCTCTGTCTTTCTTCCTTTCTCGTGTGTATTTCTCTCTCTCCCTCACCTTCCTTCTGTTTCTCTCTTTCCTCATTTCTTCTTTCCTTCTTTCCTTCATACCTCTTTTTGCTCTCTCGATCTCGCTTGATCGTGTTTCTCTGGATCTCTCTCTGTCCCTCTCTACTCCTCTTTTCTCTGTTTTCTCTTTCTCTTTTTCCTCTCTCTTCCTTCACCTCTGTCTCTCTTCCCCTCCCCCCCCTTGTTCTGTCCTTCAGGTCTCCATAGAATGGAGCGAGAATGAACAGAGAGCGGCTGAAGGAAAAGCATGAACTGGAGGGTCATTGAGGTCACTTGCTTCCTGTTTCTATGGGACCATCTAACAGTTGAGTGTCTGCGCCAGGAGCCCTCGGCCGCTGAGCACCATGTGCCCAAGCACTTCGACTGGCTCATCTCCGACCGCGGCCCTTTCCACCACAGCAAGGCCTACCTCGCCTTCGTGGAAAGATTCCGCCAAGGATTTACGACCCGATATAAAATTTATAGGTGAGTGCGACTCGGAGATTCTGGTTCGGGAGCTGTGTCTGTTTCTGTGTCTGTGTCTGTGTCTGTTTCTGTGTCTGTTTCTGTGTCTGTGTCTGTGTCTGTTTCTGTGTCTGTGTCTGTTTCTGTGTCTGTGTCTGTGTCTGTTTCTGTGTCTGTGTCTGTGTCTGTGTCTGTGTCTGTGACTGTGACTGTGACTGTGTCTGTGTCTGTTTCTGCTTCTGTGTCTGTTTCTGTGTCTGTGTCTGTGTCTGTGTCTGTGTCTGTTTCTGTGTCTGTGTCTGTGTCTGTTTCTGTGTCTGTGTCTGTTTCTGTGTCTGTTTCTGTGTCTGTGTCTGTGTCTGTGTCTGTGACTGTGACTGTGACTGTGTCTGTGTCTGTTTCTGCTTCTGTTTCTGTTTCTGCTCTCGCTGTCGAAGGTTCATCAGCCATTTTGTCCTCATTGAAGAAAATGTGTTTGTATCTCCTACTTCTGCTATCCTCTCTCTCTCTCTCTCTCTCTCTCTCTCTCTCTCTCTCCCTTTTACTCTTTCCCTCCTTTCATTTTCACTCACAAGTCTCGTTTTTTTCTACCCCACAATCCCTTTCTTCCTCCATCTCCCTCCCTCTCACTGTCTCTCTTTCTCCATCTCTCCTTCGCTGTTTCTCTTTTCCTCATCACATCTCCTTTTCCTGTCCTCATCTTACCTTCTCTCTCTCTCTCTCTCTCTCTCTCACTCTCTCTTACACACACACACACACACACACCCTTTTTCTCTTTCCCTCCTTTCATTTTCACTCACACATCTCGTTTTCTTCTACCCCACAATCATCCTTCCCTCTATCATTCTATCTTTTCAATCTATTCAAATATGTTCTCTTTCTTCCTTCCTTTCTTCCTCCATCTCCCTCCCTCTCACCATCTCTCTTTCTCCATCTCTCCTTCGCTGTTTCTCTTTTCCTCATCACATCTCCTTTTCCTGTCCTTACCTTACCTTCTCTCTCTCTCTCTCTCTCTCTCTCTCTCTCTCTCTCTCTCTCTCTCTGTCTCTCTCTCTCACACACACACTCCCTTTTTCTCTTTCCCTCCTTTCATTTCCACTCACACATCTCGTTTTTTTCTACCCCACAATCATCCTTCCCTCTATCATTCTGTCTTTTCAATCTATCCAAATATGTTCTCTTTCTTCCTTCCTTTCTTCCTCCATCTCCCTCCCTCTCCTTCACTGTTTCTCTTCTCCTCATCACATCTCCTTTTCTTGTCCTTACCTTACTCTCTCTCTCTCTCTCTCTCTCTCTCCCTTTTTCTCTTTCCCTCCTTTCATTTTCACTCACACATCTCGTTTTTTTCCACCCCACAATCTTTCTTCCTTCCTTTCTTCCTCCATTTCCCTCCCTCTCACTGTCTCTCTTTCTCTGTCTCTCCTTTGCTGTTTCTCTTTTCCTCATCACGTCTCCTTTTCTTGTCCTTACCTTACCTTCTCTCTCTCTCTTTCTCTCTCTCTCTCTCTTCTACTTTTCTCCCTGTCCTGCTATTTTCTCCCTCTCTATATCTTTTTTTCATCCCTTCTCATTTTATCTTCCCTCACATCTTTTTTTCTTGCTCCCCACATCTCACCTTCCCTCTATCCTTCCCTCTATATTGTCAATCTATCCAAATCTGTTCCCTCTCTTCCTTCCTCCGTTCCTCCCCCATTTTCTCACTATTTCATTCTCATCTCTCTCTTCTTCTCTCTTCTTTGTTTCTTCTGTCGTTCTTTTCCTCTATTTAACCAATCTCTTTTTCCAATTCTCAAACTCTTTTCTTTTCCCTCCCTCTCTTGCTATTTTCCCCCTCTCCCTTTTTCTCTTTCTATCTTTCTATCTCTTTCTATCATCCCCTTTTTTCCTCCCCACATCTCTCCTTCCCTCTGTCTTTTCAATCTGTCCAAATCTGTTCTCTCTCTTCCTTCCTCTATTCTTCCGCTAACTCTCATTCTTTGGCTCTCTATTTCATTCTCGTCCTCTCTTCTTTGTTTCCTCCATCTTTCTTTTCCTCTCCTTCCTCTCCAATCTCCCGTTTCTCTGTATCTCTCGTTCCCTCTACTTCTCCCTTCTATTTTTATAGAAGCGTCTCTATTTATTGTCTCTATTTATTTTCCTCTCATCCCCTCCACTCCTCTCTTCCTCATGCCCCCTTTCTTCTCCCCTTCCTTTCTTTTATTCTCTAATACCCCCATCTGTCTTTCTCTGGATTTTCTTTCCTTCTCTTTTTCTTGCTCTTTGTCCTCTCTCCTTTCTTCTTCCATAACCTCTCGGTTTATTTATTTTTTTTCTCATCTTCTCTTCTTTGTTTCCTCTATCTTTCTCTTCCTCTCCTTTCTCTCCAATTCCAGATCCTGTTTCTCTGTATCTCTCTTCCCCTCTCTATTTTTCCCCCTCTCTTTTTTCTCTTTCTCTTTCCCTTTCTCTTTACACCACCACAGCACAGGGTCGTGACTGAGGAAGAATATTTAGTGGGGTTTTTCTGCCCATGTTCATTTTTGGGGGATTAAATTCAGTGTCCAGGGCTTATTATGGGATGTCGTTTAAGAGCCTGACTGGGAATTGTGATCTGCACCGTAGCAGACCAGACGAATCACGTGATTAGCATAAAAACCTGGGGCTTGATTTACAAAAAGAAAATATAATAATAAAATCCCATTGCCCTTGTTTATTTGAATATCATCCCTTTATCCCTGAATTCTAGCCGTCTCATTAAACACAGCTCTTGTCCACTAACACGTTATTCTTTAAGCGCAGGAAGTGTGAGAGTAGAGAGCTGTAGTCGTTGTTGTAGGACGTTCGGTGAGGAATTCAGTGTGTGATGCTAAACTGGCCTCTTAATTTCAGCACGAAACTAAAAGACGCAAACGAAACCATTATGAAGCTGTTTTTTCCCCACAGAGCTGCTATTTCAGTCTGCGCTTTCCATTAACTACAGGCAGGTCCACGCCGTGGCCGAGGAAAATGAAGAGAAATGGGCTAAAAGCGTTTTTTTTCCCTACGTTGCCTGCTCTGCTTGTCCCATTTACAGTTATTGCCAAAGAAATGGCGTGTTACGATTTCCCATTTCTGACACTCTGGCTTTTCATCCGTCAACTTTAATGCGTCCCGCCCGCTGCGGCGGAAAACGCTGACGGAGTCGGAGTGCGTGTGCGGCTGTAAGACGCGATTTGTCAGAACAGAATTCAAAGTATTAGTCGTCTATTCCCTCGACTCTTTGCCTTGCAAAGCTGCGCATATTTGACTGGCACGCTCGTGCAAATAGAGAAAGAGAGAGCGATAGAGAGAGCGAGAGAGAGAGAGAGAGCGAGAGAGAGAGAGTTTTCTTTCCACCCCTCAACCCCGAGCGCGCTTTGAAGTCCGTGAGCTGAGAATGATTCGTTTGATTCGCCGTCGCTTCCTCCTCCCATCTCCTGATCCGTCTTTCTCTTCTTCTTCTTCTTCTTCTTCTTTTTTTTCTTTTTTTTCCCCCTTTGGTCCCGTGCTCCTGTCCTGTATTTGTCATTCTCTGCCTGGATTCGGCGGATCGTCTCCTTCTTGCTTTCTCTCTCTTTCTCTCCGGTGCTTGTTTATCACAAATCAACTGCGCCTTTTCTTTTCTTTTTTTTTTCTCTTCTTTTCTTTTTCCTTTTGCACTCCTTGTCAGGCAGTGTGTGGGTCTCGGGGGCCAAGATTTGAGCTCTGTCTCTCGATAAATGCTTCTGTATTTGTGTGTGTGTGTGTGTGTGTGTGTGTGTGTGTTGATCTGTGGAAATAACCACAGGAAATATATATCCCATCTGAGTAGAGGTGTTGGTAAAGATTGTGTTTTATCCTGTCGGAAAAGGGGCTGTGTGCTGAGTATAGAGTCACTCCAGGAAGCGCTCGCTTTTTTCTCCTTTCTATCATCTCTAAACCAAAGCCAGGTTTGAAACAGAGCGAGATAATATACACGACGTTTAAAATGGACTTCCTAGGTACGGCTACATACATGGTATGGTCATGTGACCTACTAATGAGCGATTTGTGTGGCCACGCCCCCTACAACAAGCTCATAATGAAGCCTAAAACCATCAGTGTGTATTAAAATAAAGTGTGTGTACTACGCAGGGAATTGGCATACATCGTGAATACACACGTCCACTTCTGTGATTTATACACAAGTCATTAATCCTGAGGAAATTGATCGTGATTACTACAGACGTCCTTCAGCAACCTTACGATTCCATCGTAGTCACTTTTTTTTATTATTTGTAAAAACAGCATGCTAGGACGAAGCTGTGAAATCAATCCCAGCCGGCCAGCAGCGCAGGCTCACGGCTCGCTCGTGACGAGACAATTAAACGGCGCCTCGATACAGAGCCGCACTTCTCATTAAAAATTTAATCCAAAAAGCTGCAATCACATCTGCCTGACATCTGTGTGGCTGTCAGGCGCTGGCGAGAGGCTCATCCATCAAACGGCCGTAATCGGAATAAAAGTTGCGTGTTTTGTGTTCTGCCACGAGAACGCAGGGGCGTGTGAGAATGCATTCCATCCTCAAACCTCTCAGGGAAAAAATTACATTTGTCTGTTTTATAAACTGATCCAGGATCAGAGAGACTGTGTGGCACTCACAGAGCGGTTCACATGGGAGGAGGAGGAGTGGAAATAAAACCGACAAGAACAGGGAAATGATTCAGATCGTAGCAGAAGAAATTCGCCAGGAATGAAAAAACCCATCAGATTTAAAGAGCAGGTTCTCTGAGAGTAAAGCGGCGTGTTATTCCTCATATCACATGTGTGTGTGTTATATACAGTATGTGTACAGTGTATTCAGTAATCTATTGGAAAAGCCATTAAGAGAATAGGCATGAAGTGAAAGAGTGATTCAAAAGAAGGAGAATTTTATAAGATTAATATGTTTTTATTTAAAAAATGCACTGCTGTAAGTCAAACGTTATTAGAGAATTACAATGTAAAGTCTTTATTCTTTAAAAAAAATACACCATCAAGAGCTGATTTAGTAGAATATTAATAGATGGTTGAATGGATGGATGGATGGATGGATGGATAGATAGATAGATAGATAGATAGATAGATAGATAGATAGATGAATTGATCGATTGCCTTATTTAAGTCATTTAAGTGTTCCTTAAATGCACCTTTCTAAAGGTTTCTAGGTTGATGGATGTATTAATGGATGGATGGATGGATGGATTAATGGATGGATGGGTAAATAGATAAATGTTCTGCATCTGGAACCCTTTTGTGATAGGGAATCTCACTGCTGTAGGGTTCTACACAGACCCATTAAGGGTTCCACAAACAGAAGAATATTTAAATGCGATATTTAGATGCGAGCGTCAGTGGAGTCGTCGTAGCACACTTACGCTTTCGGTAACGCCGATGACACCAACGGATGATGACGGTGCTGATTGTGTAGCAAACACACAGGAGCTTCTTCACGTGAACAGGAGGTGCCTCCCGGCCGGTTCGGTTGCCGTGGCGATGGCGATGTAGACGTGTTGCGTGTGGAATAAGATTGAGCAGGAAGTGCAGGTTCTCCCTCAGCACCTCTTTACAGGACGAGATTAAACGCCGGACGATAACGGCCTGATTGCAGACGAGCAAATCTCTCTCGGCTCCGAGAACCGAGACCTTCTGCCTCCAGCTGAGCCGAGATTCCGCCTCTGCGGCTTAGCCCGGAAAGGTCACCATCACTTTCCAGAACATTTCCATTACTCCTAAAGGTCTGTTTATGAGAAAATTAACCTCCGGCCTTTTTTTGACCCAGGTCCATGTGTTCAGATTTTATAGCAATCCAGTTATAAAAATGTACACAAAGCTGTAATTATATCTGATTTTTATTCCAGTTATAGGAAAATAATCAAGGTGCTAACAGTAACACTGCTTCATCCCACCACACTGGTGTTGATTGTTTCTCTATAACAGCACAACATGGAGGTTTCCCAGTTGCTGCCAATGGTGCTGAAGTCCTTGAAACGCTCCTTGGTTTTATTTTTCCATTTTTACAACACTAGCTATCTGACTATAGCATGGATTTGTGTTTACGGTAATCCAGTCACAATCCGTTCACATCTAAGAGCTGTTTAAGATTACCTAACTTGATTCCTGACAGATTCCTTCTGTAATGAATGAATCAGATTTTAACGTAGGAGTTAACATACAGGTTCTGGTCTTAGTAGTGCTTCCTGTAAAGAAATGAATCAGGAATTATTTTTTACTCATCCAGTCACATGCAATTTATTCTAATATAAAAACCAGCATGCGTTGGATTCCACTTTGGGTTTTTATTCTTCGTGAGCTCGGGCGGTCATGAGCTTCATCGTGCATCTTGCTACTCTTCTTATTTTCTGCTTCCTAAATCCATTGCTCATGGCTCAAGGGACTCCATCTTTATGGCTGTGGCTGTGGTTCAGAGCTCCAGTCCTGGGGACACTTAGTTTTGTGTTTGCCATTAATCTACGCTGATTCAGCTCCGTACCAGACTCTTTATGATCCGTGTTAGAGAGGAGAAAACACTAAAATGTGCCGAGGACCGCGACTGGGAAAGAGCTGGCCTATAAAAGTTTGCGAAAATGTTAATAATGCATGCTGCTCTTCAGAGTTACTCGTGCTGTGACAGGACTTTTATTCAGCGTGTAGGTGGTGGGTCAGTACAGTCACACTGTGTGTATGTGAGTGTGTGTGTGTGAGTGTGTGTGTGTCTGGAAAATTCCAACAGTTATTTATGGAAAATCATAAAATATAGATATGTCTATTTGGTATCGGGGCAAAAAGAGGCAGGATGGGACGTGGAGTAAATATGGGCAGACAGACGGAATTTAAAATACAGACAGACAGACAGACATTAACATAGAGTAGTAACAGACCTTAAAATAGAAATAGACAGATAGATAGGCATACAGTATATTGAAACAGAGACATACAGTAAAACAGACAGACAGACAG
>CM074971.1:1635579-1647812 GCA_037577455.1 Pangasius macronema
CCCAGAATAATGTATACCAATCCCCTAACATCGCTAGTATACAGACACTTAAACCACAGCCCTGTCTTTAC
Source organism: Pangasius macronema (assembly GCA_037577455.1). Taxonomy (NCBI): domain Eukaryota; kingdom Metazoa; phylum Chordata; class Actinopteri; order Siluriformes; family Pangasiidae; genus Pangasius; species Pangasius macronema. Next base: position 1,635,651 of record CM074971.1, read on the forward strand.
TTTACCCCCTTTTCCATCTATCTCTGTGTGGATTACTTATAACTCATACTTGTTCTTCTTCTCTTTTATATGAGCTTTAAGCTCTAGACGATCATCGCCCAGAAGTCACCTATTTCAGTCTAGCGCTTGCACATTAAAGTATGTAACGCTGGCTGATAAAGAGCTGAGATGTGCACAGAGTGGTGGCCTGTAGCTATTATACTAAAAGTACAGGGAGACAAAGCAGTAGAGAACGATGGAAAAGGAGAGAGGATGCTCTCTTTTACAGCCTATTTTCCTGATAGCTGTTGTCTGAAAGCATCTATATTTCACTCCTGTTCATGCACTCCAAACCTATGCATACGCTTAGGCTACTATTAAAGGGATGGGCGTTAATGTTAGTGTGAATGTATGCTTTAAAAGACTCATATTATGGGCACCGTGATACTTGCTTATTTGAAATAAAAGCCATCTATATGGTATGTGGTGAATTTTGCACCCAGTCCATATAGATATAGAAACTGCAGAATTGTCACTAAACGAATGAAATAAAAATACATCAGGAATAGCCATATTTATCTAAAATATCTCATCATAAAATTATGACAAACAATTGTAAGGTTATTATTCCTATTTCCAAACATTTTCTCTAGTTTAGAGCTCCACTTTTTCTTGTTCTTGCCTAAAATGTTGCCAATATTTTTTTGTATTTAAGAAATAAGCTTCAAATCATATATCCGCTATATAACAACCTCATAACGAGACACTTTAGGAAATATTCAAGATATGTTCACTTACTGAGGTATTATTTTTTCCGCAGTGAGTTTGCTTTGAATTCATGGTTGTGATGTCACTATCCTGGACATATTTGCATATGCGAATATGTAGCAGAGCCATTGGCTTGGATGATGTCAGGAAAACCAGTTATACAGTACGTAGCCATCCGAAGGACTGTAATGACTCACAACGTATGCGCTAAAATGTACTTTCTCCAAAGGCCCTGAGGATTTCACTCCAAGCCTAACTCTTTGTTCAGCACAGGATGCATTTTTAACGATGGGTTCAGTGATGGGTCAATTCCAACTCCATTGGACCAGGCAGCAAACATGCAGCCTGTAAGTCGTCCACTTCATTCGAAAGTCTCGCATATTGCAACAGCTAACATTTCTAGTGACGGATATCACTCTTACTTTACTTACTTTTGTAGTATTAGTCTGTATTTTTCACAGTATCATTCGTACGTTAAGCAGATGCCATTACTTATCGCTCTCGTTTGACATGTAATGAGGTCAGCCAATCAGAACAGAGTTCATTTACATATGAAGTTCATTTTTCATATAAAGAAAGTTTGGAAAATGGTCCTGAAAAAAAATGATGATGTAAAAAATTTGCTCCATATTCAATTCGGTTCAGTTTTTTTGTTATAAAGCAGCTTTATAGAAATCAGAATATAAAATCAAAATTTTTAAATTTATAAATGTATAATATTTATTCATAATGAGCAGGCCAGAGGTGACAGAGACAAGGAGAAACTCCTTTATATTTACCTTAAAATAAATATTAGAATTAAAATGTTGGAAGAATCAATATGAGAATTAAAATAAAAAAATAAAAATAAAAAAAGTCAATTAACGTAAGAATTAAAATACTTTAAAATATACACTAAGGTGTTTTAATGTGCAAAGGGTTTTAATTTATTTTGCCAGTACAAATTAATTTGATCTTGGTAAGATAAGTCATGAGTATTTTTTTTTACCATCTTTCAGGAAATGATGAACCGAAAATATAAATTTTTAGGGTTTATTAGGCTCTTTTGGTGTGATGACAGACTGTATGCATAGTCACTATGTCCATGTTATTTAAGGATTTCACATGGGTGGAAATTGCTATACGCATAATAAACTGTTGTGACCTCCAGAGCAGCCATGTTTGCTGATATTACTCGTGCTGCGTGGTGCAGTGTGGATCCACCATGTTTGCCATGTTGCGCTGCGTGTATTTGTTATGACACATGTCAAGCGCACAAAGCGGATCTAGCGACGAGCTAGCGTACGGCTAGATTGCACTTGACGCTAATACTCTACACTGACCTCTAATGACCAGCTAATGGTTTTTTAATGAGCTGTAATTGTGGGTCTGCGTCTCTGGCTGCTTTCCCTGCCTCCAGGTTTAACACCGTGCATCACGTCAGCGATATTAATCCGCCATCACGGACTTTTTCAGAAGCCCTTCCACATCACTTCTTTCATCCTTACACACACACACACACACACACACACACACACACACACACACACACACACCACCACCATTTGGCCATAAAACAGAATAGGAAATCAATATAAGCTGTATCTGCTTTCCAGCCCACAGGACTGTGATAAATCCTAAACAGGTGTAAGGCTGAGATTGAGACGACGTGTACTATCAGACTGCGGCCCGTGACGGTGTCCGGGTTCGATTTCATTCCTGCTGCAGCACCGATTTGGTTAAAATGGCCAAACATCAAGATGACTTCACTGCCCAAGTGCAATGCAATTCTCATTCGTTTTAGATACCTGGTTACAAGATGTAAAGAGAAACACAAACAAGGGCTAGCAACAAAACAACAAAATGGTGGAACCATTTCACCATTACTAAAGGCGGAAAGTACAACTGTGTTACGTTACCTGAGATATTTTCCACCTAATACTTCTGACTTACTACATTTGCAACCCTTATCTTATTAACTTCACCTTTTACCACATTTTCTTCCAATTTGTGAAGCCGTTACATGTTACGCTACATCACATCGTAGCTGTACACACTCTGAGGAAAGCTCTATCTGCCCTCTTCCACTGACATGAGCCATCATGGTGGAGATCATGACCAATTTCTTCTTTTGAGAACTGATCTTGCAATCTTCCCAAAGATGTTTTGCATCTAATTTTAACATGCTAGCATGTAAAGCTCTAACTACTAAATAAATATGCAATATTTCATACACACCGTGATATGGCTTTGATTATCGATCAACCAGTGGCATCACTTCAAAGGCAACCATAACTAAGCAGAAAGTCGATATAAAATAAAAACATAACAGGCCTAGTACTCTACCCTGAGGTACCCCTGATATCCTTTATTATCACTATGCCCTCGTCGTAGCAATGAGAAGCATATATACTGTCGATACCCGGCACCCATGATCTCTTCTGCTTGTTTTCATGACCAGCAGTATTATTGTAATATCCACGTTCACACAGTCACACATTACTTTAAGATCAAATCCTGATTCCTACTTGAACTAGGAGCGAACATTCAAGCTTAACGAACAAGCGACTCATTAATTTGAGCCTCTTGTTTGACCCGGAGGACTTTTTTTGATGAACATGGCCACCATCACAATGATTAAAAGGGAACCTAGCATTCCACCCTGAGATACTTACCACAAGAGAATATTACACATGCAGGTTAATAGGAAGTTGATAAGCGTGTCTACTCTACACAAGGGTCAAGTGTGTGTACGTGTGTGTGTGTGTGTGTGTGAAAATCCAAGGCATCTTGGAAAGAATATGATTGTGGGACGAGAGTTAGGTGACCAATCAGTGCAGAGCGCCTCAGCCTAAATGGCCAATCAGGGCCCAGGGGTGCTGAGTGCATGCGCCATGATTTCGAGTGCTTTTCAGATATGCTGCTGTGACCTTTGGATAGATGAGATATGGAGTGAGAATATTTACTAGATCAACACAGCAGTGTTTGTTGTGAACCTGAATCTGCAGAGCGTTGGTCTACCGTTGACGTGTTGTCACAGTCGTTTAGAAAAAGGTCAGACGAAGTCGCAAAATCAATCCTGGTTTCATTTTTCTAGCCCCTTCTAACCCTCACCCCCCCTTTTTTTTCCGGTCACGCTGAGGGGAAAGAGTCAGAGATCGAGTGCGTGACATGATTTGACATCTGGGGCATCTTTGTCGTGGCAGGTGACAAACCTTGCTTGTCAGGTCTTAACGCAAAGATATGCTGAGATGTGAAATATTGTGACAGGCGTCCCTTAATCCTATGACTTCATGACGTGAAGAATCTTTCTTTTTCACCCTGTGCAGTTTGGAATAAATACGGATTTCAGTTACACCATGAAATAGTTGATCTTTTGTTAGCTAGCTTGGTCTACTGAGCTACTGTTTAGCTAATGAGCTTCATAACACAATATTACGCATCTTTGTTCATTTATTAATTAACCTTTAAAATAATAAAATGCTTTACTCAGTGATATCTTATTTTGCTAGCAAACTGGCAAACTGTTCCTTACACCATGATCATAATAAATAATACTGTATAATATAATAAAAGTAAAATGACAATATATATCAATAATTATTAATTATATGAAACGTATAAAATAAACTAGCATGTTTCCTGCTATTCCTGCTAAGATGAATGATCCAGCTCTTTGACTCCATCACATGCTAACACTGCGAGGCAACATAAATGAAACTAGCCAACAACTAGCATTAGCGGTTTGATTTTATGTAGCTGGCTGAGTTTACAAGCGCACTAGCTAACGGTCGACTTTATTGTTGTGGAATTCAAACCAGTATTTTATGCTAAGAAGATGAGAGAAGATAGAAGTTTGCAATTAGCTGATGATGAGTTTCTAACAAAAGTCAACCAAACGTTGCTTAAGCTGTGGTTTGAAAAATAAAGCTTTCACACAGAAATCATAAATAAAATGTCACATAATGGTGGCAGTACAAAAAGGATCTTTTATCTCAGGTTTTTTTGCTATAACATTTTGAGAACTGTGTGTGTGTCCTACAGGTGAGGAGGCTCTCACCATGTACATGGCGAAGAACAAGCTGGACCGAAGGATGGTGAACGCCACGCAGGGGGTGGAGGCGCTGCACCAGCTCGCCTCGTCTTACTTCATCGACCGAGACGGCACCATGCGCAAACTCCACGAGATCCAGATCTCCACCAATGCCATCAAGGTAAATACTTGAATAAATATACTGTATACTAAACATCAAGAAGTCTTGTCTATCAAAAAAAAAATCTATTATTCTTTTCTAAGTTATAACAGTAGCAATGCATTATAATCTTAGCTAATCTTTTCCTGATAATTGCTAATTAGCAAAGGAAACGCTATCCAGCTCCATTACATGGCAAAACCTATAGCTGCTATTTTTTAAACTAATTAATATCAGTGTTAAACAATATATTTCTAGAACCAATATCTTTGCTAGCCTGACTAGCATTGCGTAATTAAAAAGCAGGGGGAAACTGTCTAGCTAAACTAGCTAGCTAGTAATGATTCAATACAAACACAAGCTAACTTTGTTTACACGTTAACCTTTACACATCTGATGCTATAACATCTAACTTTGGTGTTTATACAAGAAAATATTTTTGCTATATTTAGATTTCTTTAGGAGTTCGCTTATGTTTTGTGGCGATAAAGCTTTTGACTTTTGATATATTACTTTACTTTCTCAGATATGTCAGTTTAAGTCTAAAATTCTTTCAGAAATCCTCACAGGTTCACTCGTTTTTGCCAGCTAGCTAGATTTAGAAGCCCTGATTATAAACATTTATGAATTATGATCTCAAATCCTCTCAGAAATCCTGCCATGTTAGCTAATATTAGCCAGCTAACTAGCATTAACAGATCAGATTATAAATATTCATGAATATGACTGAAAATACACTCTCAGAAATCCTGCCATGTTAGCTCCTGTCAACTAGCTAGCTAGCTTTAGAAGCCCAGATTATAAACATTCATGAATATGACTGAAAATACTCTCAGAAATCCTGCTATGTTAACTCATATTAGCCAGCTATCATTAACAACTCAGATTATAAACATTCATGAATATGACCAAAAATTCTCTCTGAAGTCCTGCCATGTTAGCTCCTGTCAACTAGCTAGCTAGCTTTAGAAGCCCAGATTATAAACATTCATGAATATCACTGAAAATGCTCTCAGAAATCCTGTCAGGTTAATATTTCAACTTGCTTGCTAGCCTTTGCAGTTAAGAGCATACACATTTCTGAATATGAATCAAAATCCTCTCAGAAATCCAGTCAGGCTAGCTCGTGTTAGCATGTACAGTGAATTATTGTACATACTGATCATTTAGCTTCAATATAAATATTTAAAGCTGTAAGAGTATCTTGGGCATAAAAGTTTTTGTGAAGTAATATTTATATGAATATTTATATTTTTCCTGAAATCATATTTCGGTGAGTCTGTCCACATAAAAACATTTAAAACACAATGAAATTCACAATGAAATTCACCCAAGAAAACATTGTAGAATACTTTTACCATCTTTAAATTATTTCCTCACCAGTTTCAGGGTGGAAAATATGAAATATGAATGATCTAAGAATAAAATTAAAATAGAATAAAGGGCATATTTGTAAATAATCAATATCACGAGGGAAAAATATTCATTTTTTTGATAAATTATAAAAATAAAACATATATTAGTGTTTTTTTTTTCCTGGGAATAAATGAGACAGTCCCTCCTTCTCGCTGCCGATACTTTATCTGCCTGTCTGTGCAGTTTTTAGTATTTAATAGTGACGGAGGCAGGAGCAGGAAGTGAAGCATGACCCAACAAAGTGAAATTGACAATAGCTGCTGATTCAGGAGAACGGGAAGCAGAGGCAACACACACAGCAAACCGAAGCTCCACCCAACCCATGTGCTGCTCAGGTCAAAATGACCCATTTCTTTTCTTTTCTCTTTTTTTCTTTCTTTTTTGTTAAACTAAAAATAGAACAGGACTGAAATTATCTTTTACACCCTCATAAACCTTTGTTCTTGACCTGATTTCTCTAATAACCATCAACCATCAGTGTCATTTTTAAAAGAAATACAAGTTATATCACACAGACGTGAGGCTCAGGACGTAGCCACTGGGTATAAATTATAACCTCATCTGCACGTTCAATTACTGTAAATCTGCCAATGCCCTTTTTCACCTCAATCTTCATGTTGTTATGTGGTGACTATTATCGGTATTTTAATGCGGTCTTGCGATCTGCGCATGAATTACGATTGCTTCATGTAACACCGATAAAGTTAAAATCGTAAAATAAAATTGTAAAATTGTAAAGCACAGAAGAAGGTGCTTATACAGAAATCTGATTTTACACGATTAAAACACTTTCCGAAACAACTAAAAACCATGTACCTCAACCTATTAAATCTATAAATCAACAGAGAAGCAAATAAATAAATAAGTAAATAAATAAGTAAATAAAAAAATAAATACACTTCTAGATTCTTACAACATAACCCTGATGAAACTGCATGTTTCATTTTATTTTAATTATTTTTTAAACATTTTTTTTTACATGGTACTCCCACTAAAACCCTCTGCTGTAAATGGGTAGGTAGAGGGTTTAATGGTGCAGCACTGCCATTACAGTACTTGGCTAGCTATAATGCTTGATATAGACGTTTCCCAGTGCGGTCTTGTTGCTACGGAGACTATGGAAGGTATTTTTATTTTTCCTGCAGTTATTTACACATTTGTCTGAAACACCATGCCAGTAATTAGTGTTCAAATCTAGAAATGTTTTGTATGTTATATTTCCGGCACGTTCTTCGCACAGCACTGATGGCGGTACGCTTATCGTGTGCTGCGAGTAACGTCATGAAACCGACGTGGAAAAGCAACATTAATGTCAAGGCAGCGCTGTAGCAGGAGTGTTAGCAAACACAGCTCAAGGTCAGAGTGTGATCGTTATTCTGTGCACACACCAACCTACAGAGAGATGGGAGAGAGAGATAGGGAGAGCGGGGGGTAAAGAAAGTGAAGGAAGGAGCGAGTGGGGTAAAAAAAAAAAAAGAGAACGAGAGAGAGAGAGAGAGAGAGAGGTAAGGGAAGAAAAGGAGGGGGAGAGGTAACGTACAAGGAGGAGTGAGAAGGAGAGATAAAGGGAAGGGAAGGAAGAGAGAGAGAGAGGTGAAGGATGGGAAGAGGAGAGAGACAGGGGTAAAGGAGAGGAATGAAGAGAGGAGAGAGAGAAAGAGGTAAAACAAGAGACAGACCAAGAGTGAGACCGAGAAAGAAAGAGACAGACAGAGAGACAGACGTGTGTTCGACAGTCACGTAGCAGACAGTCAACAATCTTTGCATGCAGGAAGTAGCTGAGTGTGTACTGGGACTACACACACACACACACACACACGCACACACGCACACACACACACACTCGGCTGCCTTTCCAGTATTGATTTAATATTGCCAGCAGTCCAACCCTGCACTCTCTTTCTCCCCCCCTTACACACACACACACACACACACACACACACACACACACACACACAGACACACACACACACCGAATCTCAGGGGTAGCCATCACAGGACTCATCACATCACACAATGCTTTATGATTTATTCTTCTTCAGCTGTTGTTAGATTATTTCTCTCCAGTGGACCAGTGTGTGTAGATTTAACACTCTCACTGCAGTCATTGTGAGTGTTAAAGCAACACGCACACACACACACACACACACACACACGCACACACACACACGCCATTCTTCCAAAAGACATTCCCTAAGTTGGTGTTAAAAGAAATTCTAGCAATTCGCCACTGCTAACAAATTCACCAGACTTAAAGTTACAGTTATACCTTTGACTGTTATAAAGCGCTGACACTGGAGACTCCTTCCATAGCTGGGACAATGTGTCGCAGAATCGATATTACATCGTGACGGCCAACGTTCAATCATCGCTTGACCTTTTGTTTTCCATCAGAACTTGCTATGTAAGAGTCCGGGTCATGTGCTGACCTTCTTGTCAACACTCTTGCGTGCTGTTGCCCGCGTCCCTAATCTCTGCCGACTGTTCTTCCCGTCGTTCTTCTTTGCCGTGTGTTGACGTGCCCCAGACACTTCAGCTCGCATTATAGATCATGTCACAGACAAACCAAGAGCAAGACAGTGGGTGTGCGATGGCCTCAGAGGATTTTCTCATCTACAGATGTGTTTCTTTTTCTCCTTTCTCCCAGCACTTATCTTTGCTGTGTCAATCAAAATGAATCATGCACACAAGTGGTAAAACTTTGCCTCGTTTGATGAATCCTCATCATACACATATCCTAAAGCTCGGCTCTGTTCCACCATCTCAGATCCATCAACTTTAAAGATGAACAGTGCCACTGTCTCTCCCTCTCTGGGGCTTCTCTCCTTTCTGAATTTGCTCACAGGATGCTCAGGTCTAGATGTTCTCCAGACCAGGCGATTTTGAAGCAGAAATTACTGATCCAACTCCACACTTGGATCAGAGGATTTGACACAACAATTCATCTGTAATACTGTTTAAATGGAGTGTATAAATAATTAGATGCAGAAAATATAGACAGACATTTTTTTTGGTCTCATTTCATGTATACTCATCATCCTGACATCCTAAAGCTCATATATTTCACTCTAAACCTCAGAGGATCTATCAAACTTGACACAGAATTGCCCCAGGATGATGTCGCTACCACAGTTTGGATTTTGGACAGTGTTTACTATATGGACTGACTTTTGGGAGCGAACTCTCTTTTGAAGTGGAATATATTTATTATTGAAGGACTGCTGAGGGGAACATTCAGCTTAGGAAGATTTGCTTCTTCATCTCTTGTTTTGAAGGCATCCAATAACAGTGCAAGATATATAAAGAGAAGATAGAGAGTTACCGAAGGTCGTGCTGAGCAGCGAGAATACCTCACTTGATTGGCCTTCTTGGTTTGGAGATCCAAAGCTCAGGTTTTTCCTTGTAAGCCTCTGAAGAGCCAACAACCTTCAGATAGATCCATCTGAAGATAAACTGCGTCATGAAGTGGCCATTGATTTGAGTTCTGGGCATTGTTTATTCTTTGGGCTGGCTTTGGGGATGCTTGGGGATCTGTTCTGAAGCAAATTTATTTATTATTGGAGTATTTCTGAAGTGGACACTTGGATTAGGAGATTTTGCTTCTACAGCGCTTGATTTCGAGGCATCCAATAATACTACGCAGCACCGCTTTTTATCAAATAACACTAGAAATATATATTGAGAGAAGATAGAGAGTTCTCAAAGGTCATGGTGAGCAGTGGGAATACCTCACTTGATTGGTTTTCTTGGTTTGGAGATTCAAAGCTCAGGGTTTTCCTTGTAAGCCTCTGAAGCCCAACAACCTTCAGATAGATCCATTCGAAGATGAACTGAAGTAGCCATCGCGGTTTGAGTTCTGGGCATTGTTTACTGTTTATGCTTGGGGATCTGTTTTTTTTTTCCCAAATAACACTAGAAATATATATATATACTTGTTTAAGGAGGATTTTCTGCAAGGTCTCTGGATTGGCAAGGTCCAGTTATAGTACATACCACAAAGAATCAAGACAGAGAAGAAAGAGACATTTTTCAAATGTTTGTTAGGATCCAGGATCCATCAACCTTCAAGCAACATCATTTGAGAATGAACCATGCTACCGTGAGGTACTGCCTTCCCTGGATTTAGCTTTGGACACATGTCCTGTTGAAAAGCTAAAGCACCTTGTTTGATCCTCCTCTTACTCACTTACTGAAGCTCAGATCTTTCCCACTACATTTTCCAAGATCCATGAACCTTCATCGACATTATTTGACGATGAACTGCACCAGGAAGCGGTTGTTCCTTTTTGGGTTTAAACATTATTGGATTGCATTATTATTAGAATGCATTATCACTGCATTATTGTCTTGGACCTTGGATTTATATGAGAATTGTTTTTAACGTGAAGAAGTTTTGAAGGAAAGTTCCTGGCTATAGGATTATTGAAGAGGAACTTGGATCCATAGAAAATGAGATATATACAATTGTTTTGATAGAATGTAAGAAGGAAGAGAGACAAATACATTTTTCCAGTGCCCTATTGAAAAGATAAAGCATCTTGTTTGATTGGTGTAAGCTCAGATATTTCTTTCCAAGCACACAATGATCTATCAAACTTCAGAGGTCATCACTGAAGTAATCGTCACTGTATGGACCACAGGACATACTTGCACCAAACTTGTTTCACAAACAAACAGTTTTGAAGCAGAAGTTATTGATTTTGTTCTCCAGAGTGAAGGATTGCTGGAGAGGAACTCTTGGATCCAGAGGATTTGCTCCAACAGCTCTTGATTCAGAGATATCCAATAATGGTCCACACCACTGTTTCAGTGAAATGTAACTAGAAGTGGAGAGACAGAAGATAAAGAGGTCCCCAAGGTCAAGTTGAGCAGCCAGAATGTTTCAGAGATTCTAAAGCTAAGATCTTTTTCTCTAATCCACAAAAGATGTATCAACCTTTGCAAAGCATCGTTCAAAAATAAATTATGCCATGAAGAACACTCTGGGGTAGTGTGATTTTTTTTCTTTTCACTTTGGAGATGCTTGGGACAAAATTGTCTTCAGACCAAACAATTTTCAAGCAGCACTTATTGATTTGGCTCCAGGCTGAAGGATTGCTCAGGAGGAACGCTTGGATTAGGCGGATTTGCTGCAACGATTCTTGCTTTAAAGAAAGAAATTTCAGGCCCTTTAACGATACACACAACTGTTTCAACGGAACATGACTAGAGAAATGAGAAATTGCTTGGAACGGAACAGCACCATTATCTAGACAACCTACGGAGATCAGAGAAAAAGTTTGAAGCTGTACTTCATCCCTGGTTTCTTTGAAACTTGTATAAATTTGAATTCCGACATAAAACTCGATATGCCTAATCACAGAGTGAAAATGTATTTCTCTTTGTATCCGTCTGATCTGAACCACGTTCATGAATAATCAAGGAGAGTCGATTTTTTAATCAGTTTTTTTTTTTTTTTTTTGAGAAAGTCATCCTGTCCATATCAATGGGATATGCAGTGCCATCGAGTCTCCACAACATTAAACGTACAAGAAGCTACATGGAGTCCAAGTAATATGACAAGTGTAAGACAAGTGGAATGGAATGATAGTAGAAAAGTGCATAGATAGTAAATAAATAAAAATAAGACAAGGTACCCACTAAATAACAGACCCTGAGTAGCATCTGGAGAAATGTGCACCTTGTAATGTGATGACCCGTCCAGTATCCACTAAAAGAAACAGAAATAGGGAATATGTCTTCGGTGTACATGTGGTCAACATTCCCTTGCGTATATGACCATCTCTGTAGGACAGAGCCCTTAAATACTGCAAATAAAGGAGGTGGT
>CM074971.1:1661981-1689242 GCA_037577455.1 Pangasius macronema
GACACCTTTCTCCACCTATTCCAACCTGCCTGCACTCGCTTCTTCACCTCTTTCCCACACTCACCATTACTCTGGACGGTTGACCCCAAGACATATTGGATCTATTCAAACATAAAACTAAAGTTACTAATGTCCAAGTGCTAGGTCTGACGCTTGTATACTGTGCATGGGCAGAAGGAAATTATTCAATATTCAGTAGTGAGGACAGTTAGTTGGGGGGGAAGAAGAAGAACAAAAAATCACACACATTGATGGTGCTGGTAATCAAGATGTCCTCTGTCTAAAAATGGTAGGGAAGAAATTACATGGTGCACCAAATTACAGGTTGAGAGTCAGCTGAGCTGCCCGTGGCGTTGGCGCTGTCCAGAGCGCAGAAACATCACCAGCAAAGACAAGGCTGAACGCTGGACATACGCTGGCGTGCGATCTCAGCCCTCTCTGCGGTTATGCTTCTCCTGCTTCCACCTGACAGGAACGACCTCTCGACATCATGTTCGCATTATGTGAAAGAAGTCGTCGATAAGATGTAACATCATTCCATGTAAAGCGCTATCCGATATGACTGTGACGCATGACTGATGAGAGTAATATACAATTTCCTCCTCACCGTGTCATTCTGCCCTCTTTTTTTTTTGCGTGTGTGAATTCAAATACGCCCGCGTTATTATGATTGATACTATAATACAGGCATACGGCAATAAAATTACCCTGTAAACGATTTTATGAATTGATCGATATTTTTCAATATACGTCCTTTTTTTTACGACGCTGAAGAGACCACCGCTTTTAAAAACGTCAAGCTGAGTGCATATTACAGAGCTGGAATAACAGCATCCTGTTCAGAGGTTGTGTAATTGCTTCACTTATTGCCACTGCGCCATGGAGGTTGGCTGACACGCTGAAAACCTCTTATATATATATATGTGTATATGTATTTTTCTTCATGTGCCAACGATTCAAACAGGAATCAATATGCCTACAGTCAGAGTACGGAGTCAGAGTACCCAATCCAGGTCCAGGAGCATCGCTGAACTGCATATTTTATTGTTTTATTATTTTAGTGTTAAGTTCCAACACAGCGATTGGACCAATCAGCTAATTAACAGACACGTCCTGTGCCAAAGTGGGTGTTTTAGAGGAGAGATCACAGAAACATCACAGTGCACAGATGAGCATGGAGGAGTTGAATGCCATTTTGATAAGAAAAAAAAAAAACAAGAGATGCTGCTGAGGGAAAAAAACTGTTTCTAGCTGCTATGAGATAATGTGAGAACAGTTTTCAACATCAAATATAACTATAAATATAACTCCGTGCCATTCTATTTGAGGAAAATAATCAACAACCATGCGGTGTGATGAAATGGAGTTACTGCTGCCACTAACAGCCTAAAGATCATCTTAGCTGTTCGAGAGAGAGAGAGAGAGAGAGAGAGAGAGAGAGAGAGAGAGAGAGAGAGTTCATTGTGATCCTCGCACCACCATTTAATTCAGTATGCCTTTGTATGTCATACAAAATCGGAAAAGTTTTATAAACTGTAAACGCTGAAGCGTGTGTCTGAAAGTCTGAAAGTTCCAACGCCAAGAGCAACTGAATTTCACTGCCACTGAATGATGTACGACGTGCAATTAGATGAGACGGGCCTGTAATTTATAGACCAGACCACCGGGGGCAGCGCACTGAACTGGTTTCACTGGCACAGGACAGAGTCCAACATTCCCAAACAGCAGTAAGTACATTCTTCAGATTTTAGTTTATCTTAGTCCATTAAGTGTCCCGAGTTGTTGGCGTCATTCTTCGAGAGGAACTGCAGAGGAACCACATTACGCCTTATGTCCCTCAGTGTGGACATCTGCGAGCGTCATTCGTCTTGCTGTTATTACAGCACTCATGCAGCAAAGGACAGCGGCGTATTACCCATACTGACGTCTCCGTCCTTCCGTCTTTCCGTCTTTTCTCTGCTCGCCGCCCGTCACGTTCTCCCTCCCCAGAGAACGAGCCGTTACGAGACTCGAGCGAAGGCAGCTTCCGAGATTCAGCATCAGTATGCTGTGTTTATGAGAGATCTTGGCAGCTGTTTAGCTTTCTGCGCTTCCAAAAAGTGTGAAAGCAATGAGAGAGTGTGAGATAATGTCACGTGTAATCTGGGTGATGGCCAGAGAGAGAGAGGGGGAGAGAGAGAGAGAGAGAGAGAGAGAGGGGGAGAGAGAGAGAGAGAGAGAGAGGAGGAGGAAGTAAGAGAGAAAATAAAGGTTAAAGAGTGGAGGAGGAGGAGATAAAGCGAGAGATGTAGCAAGAAGTTAAAAATGAAAGGGCGAAGAAGGATGTGAATGAAAGATAGCAAGACAAGGAGGAAATAAGAACGATATTAGATCAGAAGAAGATGAAAGCACCATCAGCTGTGCATCAGTATTTCTTTTTCTTCTTTTTTTAAAATTAAATATCTATTTATTCATTTATTTATTTAATCTATCTATTTCTTATTTATTTAACAGTGTAGTCATAAAGCCTTACCCTATTTAAACCAGAAGATAAAATACACTATATGGTTAAAAGTTTGTGCACCCCTGACCATCGCATTCGCGTGCTTTTTGAACGTCCCATTCCAGATTTGTTGTTATAAGAGGCTTTGCTCTTCACACCATGTCTTCACGGAGCTCGCTCTGTGCACAGGGCCGTTGTCATGCTGGAAAGACGTTCTGTTGTGTGCTTCAGACTTTGTGGTAACAGTTTGGGGAGGAACCACATACAGGTGTGATGGCTTTACTTCGCCACATCTCTCTGCAGTTCATCTTTTATGTATGCTTCTTCATCACGAGTAAGGAGCTGATGATACAACTTCACCAACATCTAAAGTTTAAGAGACACTTTTCCTTACTAAGACACTACACACGTGTTGGCTTGAAACGATTGAAAAAGGATATGTTCTGTGTCTGAGACTTACAGCGTTCGTGATGTAGTGAGAAAGACGGATGTGTTAATCTGACGTTCTCGTTACAGCCAAGAAATAATGAAACCATTCGAGGGAGCGACTAGGAGACAGCCGCAGAGAGGAAGAGCACGAGAGAGTGGGTGAGGCGAAGCCCCGCTCTGGGTGTGATTAGGCGACCTAGTGGCAGTGCCGTGGCAGTGTATCAGAGAGAACGAAGGAGAGGACGAGGGAGAGAACGAGGGAGTGAGAGCTGTTATTGTGAACCCGGGCCCGTTGGCACCGCTGCTGCTACCGCCGAGCTGCACTCATCCGTAATCTCACCATCTGGATTCATCCACAAATCACATTAAAGTCTCAGGCTCAGGAAGACATCATGCTAAATGAATACTGGCTCAGAGATGGAGAGAGAGACACACACACACACACACACACACACACACACACACACACTGGTGCCATCCAGCTCTTTGTGGTCAGATATGAATCAGCTCTAACACACTCATGGTACCTCCGGGTTTTTTTCACATCATCACTGAAGTACAGCAGAAAAGCGTGTGTGTGTGTGTGTGTGTGAAGAAGAAGAAATAAAGGAACAAATCCAATCACCGAACATAACATTAGCCTCCTCGCTCTTCTGTCCGTAAAATCAACGAATATGCAAATCTTGCCTTATGAGAAAACGCCAGTTTACCATGAAACCTGCTGAGTTCACAATACTGCAATACGCTCCACTAATTCTGGGATAAACAATAACGTGCCCATGGTCCACCATCGGCATTACTGCTAAATCTGTATTTGTTTATTGTGTATACACAGAGTTAAGTGGAAAAGTTTGCATACCTTATGAATGTTAAAGTTAAAAAAACAAAAAGGGAGCATGTACTTCTGTAGAATTTCGAGGAGTTTAAAAAAAATGGAAAGTAGGTGACAAGACAAGGTCGAATATTACAAGAGAGATGATTCAAAAGCAAAGATTGAAAGCGGAGTTATTTAGGAGTTTATTTAGTACACACCTTTCATCTAGCATTTATATATACACGTACGATCTATGGACATGCTATGACTGCTGTGGAGTGATAATAAAGCCTCAAAAGTTCATTTTATTATGAAGGATTTTTATAGCGTTTTAGCTTTGTGGCTCTCAGGAAAAAAAAAAAAAAATTAGCAAGCTTTTACAGAGCACTAGAAACAATCTCGCTATCTCTGTGCCACTCTTGTCTCTAATGCACTCTCTCCTGTATGCCTCGAGTACTTTGGACGTCCTCTCTTCCCTGTTTTTAACCGTCTCTCTTCTCTCGATCTCTCTCCCTATCACGAACTTCCTTTATCTGTGTCTCAGAAACAAATACTCGCTCTTTGTTCTTTCTTTCATTCTCTCCCTTTCAGTGACTCTCTCACAGCACACACGCATGAAAGGATATTATGTGTGGCCTGGTAAATAAGCCGAAGCAGATCAAGACAGAACGCATCAATCACGTCTCCTTTTTATCCCATTATGGAGAACCCCTCCCACCCATGAGGGACGTTTCAAAGTCAAACCAACCTGCGGCCAAACTTCATCAGTGTGTCAACACACATACACTATAACGCAGTGTGTTGACGTCATTACAGAAACTAATCCCTGCTTTTCTTAGTCATCGTGTTTTCCAGATGGATATTTGACCTGAGTGTGTGCAGTGCCTTTGCTAATGGTCTAATATACACAGCTAGAATAGAATCAGTCATCGCAGCCTCCATCTCATTCTGGTTCTCCTTTGCATCATCATTCTGCCAGCAGAAATTACACCAAATTGTGCGTCATGCAGAGAAAATCATTAGATGCAGGATTCCAATCCTCACACACTGGTACTTGGGTGGAATGAAGGAGGGAAGCAGGGGAAGTCTTGGCCAACAGCTCACAGCCTCATCATGCTCTTTTGGAGGGTTTGCTCTCTCTGCAAAGACTGATCAAGTGCCTCATATACATAGACTGACTAAAATCACAGCCTTAAAGACTGAGACTAAACAAAAATCACAGCCTTAAAGACTGAGACTAAACAAGAGCCAGAGCCTTAAAGACTGAGACTAAACAAGAGCCAGAGCCTTTAAAGACTGAGACTAAACAAGAGCCAGAGCCTTAAAGACTGAGACTCACCAAGAGCCAGAGCCTTAAAGACTGAGACTCACCAAGAGGCAGAGCCTTTAAAGACTGAGACTCGCGGAGAGCCAGAGCCTTAAAGACTGAGACTCACCAAGAGGCAGAGCCTTTAAAGACTGAGACTCGCTGAGAGCCAGAGCCTTAAAGACTGAGACTCGCGGAGAGCCAGAGCCTTAAAGACTGAGACTCACCAAGAGGCAGAGCCTTAAAGACTGAGACTTGCTGAGAGCCAGAGCCTTAAAGACTGAGACTTGCTGAGAGCCAGAGCCTTAAAGACTGAGACTCACCAAGAGCCAGAGCTTTAAAGACTGAGACTCACCAAGAGCCAGAGCCTTAAAGACTGAGACTAAACAAGAGCCAGAGCCTTAAAGACTGAGACTCACCAAAAGCCAGCCTTCTATAATCCTGTCAACTACCTACTTTGTTCTTGATACACTTCCACAAGGTTCTCTTTAATGGCAGCTCAATAACTACCTTTGTGTTGATTGTCTTTATGTTCTCTGCAGGTCTCCAGGTGATCCTTCCCGAGTACCTGCAGGAGAAGTTTGTGCAGTCTGCTCTAAGTTACATCATGTGCAATGGCGAGGGAGAGTACGTGTGTCGCAGCAACCAGTGCATCTGCCAGTGTGCTGACGAATTCCCACAATGCAACTGTCCCACCACCGACCTGCAGATCATGGAGAACACACTCCGGGGAATGGCCGAGTCCTGGGCTGCTTCATACAAGGACTTTGAGAACTCAGGTAACTTTGGAAGGTCATCCAGTCCTGCCTTTTTTGGTAATGATGTGCAAATTGTTCTTTATTTCAAATGACTCTTTCAGAGGGAGTCAACCGATCTGATTCTCTAGGCTTTGATTCTTTGTATTGTATATTGCGAGGTTCTAAATTAATCTAATCAGCTATATTTTAATCAGTAATCCAATGGTCAATTTTTTCCACAATCTGTGCGCCACCTGACTTTGGAGCGGCGCCGCATGTTAACGCCGTTCAGCCGATCTCCAATAAAGCGGCCATGAATTATTCACAGGCTGTGATGCCTTCTGTCAGAGAAGAGAGGCTCCTCACGACAGTCAATTTTAGCCTTTCTGCTCAGATCCACAGAGCTCAGCGTGATCAAAAAACTCAGAGAGGACACACATTTTATAGCAGAGCAAAAGAAACGCACTCGCTACGGGGGCCATGTTACAAGCAGACGATGTCTCTTGCATTTCATACACAGCATGCTATACATCATCTCTTTGCACATTTCCAGAGAAACGTTAAACCCTTACATTAATTAAGAAATGTTAGACACTTCTTCTACAAGACTTCTCACTTTGTCTCAAGCATGTTAGCACGGAAAACAGCATCAATTAAAATAAACCCAGTTACAGAATATGCAAATATTAGGTTGTACAGACTGCAATATTCCAAAATATCACAATTGCAGTGTTCTATAAATAATTTTACAATCCAAAAATGTGATCTAATCCCACAGCGCCGTTGAATTCTGGATTTTTATTGATCGGAAGGTGTTGATTCATTTTCTATAACAGCAGCTCTGACAGTAGTGCATGCAGCTGCAAATCACACCTGATCCTCACTTTTATAACTGAACGACCCAATAGCTTCTTCTTTCCTTTCACAGGCCAAAATTTGCCTAGATAAAGTTGGTCTAAAGAGAAAATAATGACTACTGGAAACAAATGTGTCTTTTATACCCCACGTCCTTTCCCCTTCAGTGAATTGGCATTTCTGCTAGGCGAATATTAAGAGTGAAGTTTGGTCTGACTGCTACATTAGCTCAGAAAGCTCAGAATAAAATCATAAAGCATAAAGTGGTCAGACCCAACTTATGTAAAATAATTCGCCAGGCAGAAATGCCAGTTCACTGAAGGGGAAAGGACGTGAGAACGTGAAAGGTTTCATGTTTGAAAGGTTGTATGGCTGTCGCGAGTCAAAAATGTCAATGCTACAGCTAAACCAT
This sequence comes from Pangasius macronema, assembly GCA_037577455.1. NCBI lineage: Eukaryota > Metazoa > Chordata > Actinopteri > Siluriformes > Pangasiidae > Pangasius > Pangasius macronema. The sequence goes on from CM074971.1 coordinate 1,669,017, forward strand.
ATTTGCTTTGTAGTTTGAATGAGTCTTTACGTTGGACGTCCATGACAAGTCAGCAACCGATACATATTTGATATAAGGCGCTGGGCAGCTAAAGATGATATCAGCGCAAAACACGTATTAATGAACATTAAATGATCAGTGCACTGTCAGAAAACAGGAAGTAAACCGGATGCCACTGAATAGATGACAGTCTGCATCGGACGAACCACAGCATCACCCCGAGCAGATTTGGAGGTATTACGTTTCGCCATATTGTCTGGGTATTCGGAGGCACTCAGTGTCCCTCCTCTCATAAATAGCACAGCCGATATTCCAGCACGGACAAACACTAATGTATTTTTGTTTATGCAACCCACAAAACTGGCATGCAAAACAAGCTTTCCCCATACTCCCCACACGACACGAGGAAAAGAATAACCAAAATAGGTTCGGTTCCTCTCCGAGGACATCGCTTAATATCTGCCTCACCGGCCTCGCAGCTTATGTATTATTAACAAGTAATAAAAGGCCCAAATAAAACCTGACACTCAGATATACTTATAGTGAACAGAGGACACTCAAATTGAGTTTGAAGGCCTCAAGGTCGACGCAATATTTCTGGAGATGGGCCTGGCAATAAACGAACCAGTCCTGGGTGTGTGATAAACACAGAAGGGAAAGAGTGGACGGGGGAGGAAAAATAAAACGAAAGTCAGCAAAAGGCACAAAGTGGTCCTCCGAGACGCATCAGTGCTCCATTCGAGACGCGGTAATTGTTTAAACCAGTTAATTGGTTGATTGGATGGACGTGTACTCCTCTTCCTGGAGCTTTGAGCAAATCTAAGCATAGTCAGAGCAATACTTTCCTGAATAATATCAAATATATAATGCAAGAAACGGGCGATCACTTTAACCCTTACTTGCTTTTCCCGGGACATCATGATCCAAAAAAATAATTGGCTTCTCTAATGTTTGGCTTCAAGAACACTGATTTTTTTTCTTCCCAAAATAAAATGTATAATATAGCAATTAAGTGGCCAAGCACTTTCTAGCCCCGCCCCTTAGTGACAGAGGAAGACTTGAAGCCATTGGGAGCATCGGTTTGCATCGGGAGCATCATTTGATGATTATTTTCCTATAACAGCATGACACGTAGGGTTTTATTCCTTACATATAGGGTAAATACACCGATGGCCAGATTATACAAGTCATGGGTATGTGATGTAGTAGTTTTGCCAAATAATCTAGTACATTAATCATATTGGTATCAGCGGTTGTGAACAGAACCAGAAGTTAATGTCAGTACTGAATTCATGTGCAACCTCGAGTGCAAAGAGCAAACTAAAGCTAAAAGCCGCAGGCCATGACACAAAGGGCCCAACCTACACGAGTCACAGTGTGTTTTATGTCTTTTCCAATTTATGACGCTATTTCCACAAGGCACCCAGCGACACTCTGAATTAGATGTCAGGCCTTATAATCTACACCGGTGTAACGCAGGGTCATACTCGCCGCACACGAAGCACATTTAATGCAGCAAGTGTGTGCATTAGCAGATCTCTCTGAGCTCATACTGACACCATTATAACAGCACTGTCGATAAAGCCATGCTGCAGAAAATATTTATGGACGGGGGAAAGCGTCTTGGTCTCCTGCACCATGCCGAGGGCTAGCTGCCAGAGATAACACTGGACCAGTTCCTGTTTCTGCCTCGTTCTGTTTTTAAAAAAACATCCCAGAACATTTTAAAAATGGTTTCGAGGACATGAAAATTTATGAAAAGATTGCGACAAAAGCCAAGGCTAACTCTGCGTCATTCCAATCTGCTATGAATATGATTGGCTTTACACGCTTTAGAAATAAGCTGAATGCAGACTCGAGGTGACGCCAAAGTAAATTTAAAATTAAATGAAAGTTTCAGAATTACCTCTTAAACCCAGGAGTCCAGGCAGAGTTTTAAAACATTTCATAAATACCACAAAGTCGGACCAAAAGTCAGAGTCCAGGATCAAGGACTGCTTTTATTTTAGCATTTATGAAATGCTAGTTTTGTCAAATTTTATATGAAATAACGTGTGGGCAAAAGTTAAGCAAAACCTGCCCCTAACCCTTACCTTAACCTTCATAACATTTGTACAAATGTACAATCAATCAATCACTCAATCAATCAATCAATCAATCAATCAATCACTCAATCAATCAATCAATCAATCAGTAACACTTTGTACACTGAAGGTACTTGGTATAGGGACCATGAATATTTGTGACACTCATTGAATGATTAGCTGTGTGTCGATAATAGTCATTTTTAAACATGCTAAAATCAGTTTTATCGTGAGACTTGAGAGTGTTATTTGGTGTTAGTAGTATCAAAAAAAGCACCTCATGTATTATTTGGAGCTCTGAGTGCTAAATCTCATTATTCAGTGTTAAACTGATGTAGGTGTGACAGCTATAATGAACACATACCGCCTCTCTCTCTCTCTCTCTCTCTCTCTCTCTCTCTCTCTCTCTCTCTCTCTCTCTCTCTCCTCTGTGTCTCTCAGATGAGTTCAAGTCTTTCCTGAAGCGTCTGCCCTCCACACACTTCCTGCCAGTGAGCAGTGTGCACTTGCTGTGGGGGAGCGACTGGGACCTGCAGGCTCGTTACCGGCTGCTCCAGAGCTCCCTCGAGGTCCTGAGGCTGAAGATTCAGCGCACGGCTCGTAAACTGTTCAGCCTCAGCATCCGCTGTCACCACAACCCCAACCATCAGATGCCGAGAGAGAGGTGAGCACACACACACACACACACACACACACACACACTATACACACTATACACACTAAACACGCTGTTTCGCTAAAGAATCAGATTTGTCCTTGCAGAATCATGAACTAAACTCGAATGCAAAAAGCTGTACTGCAAAAAAAAAAGCCATCTTAGCAAGTATGTGAAAAAAATACCTTGAATACACTACAATTTATCATTAACTATTATAAGAATACACTAAACCAAATAGAAGATTGTCAGACCTATTTTGTGCTCATTACTAATTTCAAGCTGGTAATAATCTCGCTCTTTTGGCAGATCACTTTTCTAAATCATTTATTTCTATAAAAAAAGCTTTGAAGACCAGGCTGAATAATCATATTTTTGAATGATAATAATCTCATAAGAAAATATTAAATCGATCTGAGAGATTTTCACTTGCTAAGATATATTTTTTTGCAGAAATGTGTAGGAACCTGCCCATGCTATATTGAAACCACCAGATTCCTGACCAGGCAGGTACTAAGGATGATGTAAATATCTGATCGCTAGCTCACGCCCACATGAAAGTAAAAATCTCCCACTTGATTTGTACAAATATAAATGTGTATTATATCTGTTTAGAACATATTATCGGTTCATCCCAAATAATGATTAATGTGTATGTGTTCGGTTACATTCCGAGGTCAAAGTAATCGATTGTCTTAAAGATATAAGGCGTGCGAAGTCAGGATCATGAGGACATCATGAGGAAACTCCATAGAGTTAAGAGATAGAGATGGAGAGAGAGAGCACTGGTCACACGGTTGTGTTCTTTCATAGACGGCCTGCATCATTACGTCATTCCCAAAACGGGAATCGTTTGCACTTGTGAAGTGGCCGATAGCCAGATATACGTCTGGATCGCAACAACCGACATGTGCAATCTTAAAACCGGTAAATAGAGCTCTTCATTAGCTATCTAACTGGAAATCAGGTATAAACTGATGATGACGCTACTAAACAGACAATCAGAAAACGTATCCTGTCTGAACTGTAGTTAAGATTGTTAATATGTGAGGGAAAAAAAAGCCATTTCAGTCATTAAGCTTAAAATACAAGTGCTAGAATTTCAACTAGTGACAACGACTTTAAGTGTTAAACTGCAGGTGCTTGAGTAAGATGAATATCACATACTTAGTACAGCCATTCTGGACATTTTTGGCATTGCATTCCACACTGTGTACTCGCCGTTATACCCTGTCCACCTTACCGTCGAATAAAACCTGGGTATTACAGTATAAAAGCTTATATTTGTCATAGGAGTTATACAAACTGCTGATGGGCGAGTTATATAGAAAAGGTACTTTTGTACAGAGAGTGTGTGTGTGTGTGTGTGTGTGTGTGTGTGTGTGTGTGCGCATAATAAAGCCATAGACCATAGTAAACGATCACTGAAGATGTAATATCCGATTTAATGGTGCAAATGGGACATTGTGATCAGACAAGAGTACCGAGGGACATTTTCACCTTAATATCCTAAATGTTCTCATTGGTCATTAACAGATCTCGTCTCAGCAAAACCGCATGGACTCTGAACACACACGCTACACACACAGACCGTTAGAAGATAAGTAACAAGATAGCTATGTAGCTAATGTTTAGAAAACAATGTGAAATGCACTTTTGATAGCTCAGGATAGCTAGCTTTCTAACATATGGTAAAGTTTAGTAGATAGCTAAGAACATTTAAACTCACTCACAACATTTAAACTCACCGGCTGTTATATATGTAAGGATGCTAAGCTAGCTAGGTTGTTAGCTAACATAGGAGACTTGTCTGACTAGCCAGGTACAAGTGATGCACAAATTCAAGGTCTTGATGATCAAACAACTTTGTGTATTTAAACTCACTGGCTGTTATATATGTAAGTATGTTAAGCTAGCTAGGTTGTTAGCTAACATAGCTGGCGACTTGTCTGACTAGCCAGGTACAAGTGATGCACAAATTCAAGGTCTTGATGTTCAAAGAACTTTGTGTAAGTTGTGTAAAAAGTGACAAATTTAACATTTAAAGTTTAAATGTTGAATTTAGGAGCAGTTAGAAAGTTTACCACTGTATATAATCGAATGTAACCCAAGCACATAACCTTTGTTTAGAATTTGTACAAATTTCACTTGGTTGCTTCAAAAGGGTATATTTGGAGGTCCAGTGAGGAATTCTCAGCTCCTTGAAATGATATTGATTTTCTCCAAAACCAAGCTTTAACTTGTAACAGTGGGGATTCTGAAGCCTGTGGCCAGAAAAGTGCACAAAATATATCAGACACTGCATCAGCTGCGAGCCTCCAGGCTGCGATTAGTCTGCAACTGATACACTTAGCTTCAAGACAATAATGATCTTTTGCTACAATTCACACCACAACAAAGTTGTGTAAAAAAGTTTAAAGAAGGTGTTAGGAGCAAGGTTAGCGTTCATAGCCCTGTATATAATCAAATGAAATCCTGGTTTTGTTGAGTTTGTACACATTTCTGCTGGTTGGTTCACAAGGTTCGATTCGGCCTCCGAGGGGTTTGGAGATGTAGTGACGGATTCTCAGCTTCTTCAAATGATATTGATTTTCTCCAAAGCCAAGCTTTAAATTGGAACCGTGCAGATTCTGAAGCTTGTGGCCAGAAAAGTGTACAGATATCAGAAATCAGAAAAGATATCAGATACCGTGTCAGCTCTGATGCATGAGACTGAGGCTAGTCTGTAACTGATACACAAGGTTAAAGGCAATAATGGACAAATACTGTATGTCATGTATGTTCATACAACAAAGTTGTGTAAAAAGTTATAAAGGCTTAGAGTCAGGGAGAGTGTTTTTACCTTTGTACTGTATATAATCAAATGAAATTCAAGCACATCACCCCCATTTAGCTGAACAAATTGGTTGGTTCACAAGGTCGTAACAGGCATGAGGGGGTGGGAGATGTAGAGCGGACCTCTCCTTGAAATTATAATGTATTGCATCAAGCCTAAGCTTTAAATAAATCAGCATACTGCACTTGAGTTTGGGCTCCCCACCTTTCACACCACCAATGATGGTTCAGACAAGCAAGGCCATGATTTGTTGGTGCTCTGAAACTGCTTAGCATATCAATCCAGAACCCTGAAAAGGTACTTGTAAACACAGCTGGAGAAGAAACTGCCCACTTGAAGATAGGACTTATGAAAACTGATCTAAGACATGAGCGACTTTTTGTTTTTCATAACATGCTGGCAGACTTGACAAGCAGATTAGATCTGAACATGCATGCTCAGGAAAAAAAAAAAAAAAGATGAAAACCAACACGGAGAAAATGAAGTGCACAACTGATAGTCACATAAAAGGTTGGAAAAGCATTGGGGAAAAAAAATTCTAGTGAGTTCATGTGAGGGTAGAGGAGTGGTGGAGGTGGTGGTGGTGGAGGTGGTGGTGGAGCGGGGGTGTTTGCTGTGGACAGCAAGGACGTCAGTTGTCACTAATGTGGAGGTAGCACATCCACGCTTCAATGGCGGCTTTGACAAGGTTTTGTGCCGTAGCGTTATCAAAGGCGAGCAGAGTGTAGTCAGGACTCTGCGGGGCGAACATCAAGGACGTTTGACAGCACAGAGGGGAAGGACAGAGAGAGAGAGAGAGAGAGAGAGAGAGATAGAGGCAGAGAGAGAGAGACAGAGCGAGTGATGAATTAGGAATGGAGGAATGTGTCGCTGTACTGCAAGGTAAACTAAGACCTTCAGCCTTATCAGTGCTGTGTAGCAAGAAAAATTAAATGGTCACTTTGAATTTCTGCCCTAATTGTATATTCGAAGTGGAATGAGGTTTGTTCCTTTCCGTTCCTATGTATGAACAAGACCTATTTTTACAGTTCAAAGTGGGTTGCTAATTTACTGCCGAACTGGAGCGTGAATTAGCATTTGATTTAAATAGGCTTGAATGCGAACAAAAACAAGTCTGTTTTTCGTGCTGTTTCACAAATCAAGGTCTATAGCAGGGGTCAGGATTTAGCAAACACATCCAGATAGCACACCCAGGTAGCGCAAATTACATCTCAACAACATCACGCGCGGGTTGCTTGCTAATTGGGAAGCCATCAGCACAAACAGTTGTTATGGATCACCGTCAATGGCTGTTCTTAATATTCCACATATTCCACTTTTTTTTTTTTAGCTACTGGCTAAACAACACCCCCAAAAAAAGTAGATTATGTCAATTAATCACAGGAGGAAAGTTACATGAAGGTTATGTCAAGGTCTTGCTAATGATTGAAGAACAAGACATCATACTTTTTATCTGTTTATAGTTACGTTTAATATCGCAGTTAAGTTAGTTTCTTTTCTCGCTTATGTTATAGCAGCTATAAACACTCGTTCGCTCACCAGCCTGTCTGTCGTCTCTCTCTTGAAGTTAATAAGACAAAATGTTCTCATTGGTCATTAACAGATCCCGTCTCAGCAAAACCGCATGGACTCTGAGCATACACGCTACACACACAGACCGTAAGAAGATAAGTAACAAGATAGCTACCTAGCTAATGTTTAGAAAACACTGTAAGATGCACTTTTGATAGCTCAGGATAGCTAGCTTTCTAACATATGGTAAAGTTTAGTAGATAGCTAAGAACATTTAAACNAAACACTGTAAAATGCACTTTTGATGGCTCAGGATAGCTAGCTTTCTAACATATGGTAAAGTTTAGTAGATAGCTAAGAATATTTAAACTCACTCACAACATTTAAACTCGCTGGCTGTTATGTATGTAAGTATGCTAAGCTAGCTAGGTTGTTAGCTAACATAGGTGACTTGTCTGACTAGCCAGGTACAAGTGATGCACAAATTCAAGATCTTGAAGTTAATAAGACAAAACAATGCAGCTTGTCGTGCTACAGAGAAACCACAAAGCGTAAACTCCTCTGTCCTGGAAACCTAAAGTTACAGCTTTACCCAGGACAGGTACAAAGCACTGCCACTGGAGACTCCTTCCATAAATGGTAAATTTAACCATATCAGTGATTACACATATTTCCTTGTTAACATGTTTTTGAATATGATAGCATATTAAAAACAAGCGCATGAATATAAACCTGTGATTTGCAGCTGCACTACTGTCGGAGCTGCTGTTCATTTATTTTTTTGTTTAAATTAATCAACACCTTCGGACCAATCAGAACCCAGAATCCAGCAGAGTTGTGGTGTAATTCTATATAAGGTTTTGTCAGAACGGACACTTCCTTCAGGAACTCCAACTCCCAGAATCCTCAGCCCATAACCACACCTACTCCTGAGTACCATCGCTCGAGCTCCACAACCTACTGATTAGAGCTCACCTGTTGTTCATTTAGCCTCGTTTGACTGTGTGTGTGTGTGTGTGTGTGTGTGTGTGTGTGTGTGTGTGTGTGTGTATATATATTCTTCAGGTCACGCCCACAAAGGTTTTAGCACTCATCCTTGAGTTGTGTTTGCTCGTGTGTGTGTATTATATATAATACACACACACACTCCCATATGAGTTAACCTAGCAGTTGTAGTAATGTTAGTAGTTTGATTACTTTAAAGTCTTAAATAAATCTGAGAGCAGGTTATCCAGTTTTTAGGATTTAACTAAACTTTATTGCTGCATTTAATTCCTCTGATTTTGAGTAAATATTCCCTGCTGCTTGAATCTTTAGGGTCTGATGAGTAAAGGGTAGTTTTTTTATGACTGATCAAAAAGTCTATGATCTATGATGATATTTTTAAACTATAATATTTAAGATATGAGTCTCAATTTGTTTTTAGGAGCCATAATCATGGAAACAGCTTTCCAGTATCGTTTCCGTGATCAGCTTTGAAGTTTTGTTGATTGGAAATCCGTCTCTCTCTTCACATCTGTTTTTGAGCTTATTGTATTTCTCAAGTTGAGTCCAAGAGGCTTCTGGTTTATTCACTCCTTGTGTCTCAAACTGCGTAAAATTGCTTAAATAATGCTATTTTAAAAGTAGTAGTTCCAGTTGAAAGTGAGATCATTTACTAAGTTTATCATTCGTGGGCCTCAGATTATTCATCGAATGTTCTCAGGAGCATTTATACGAGAGCTGTGGTGTGCATGAAAATCCTTTTAGTTCAGAAAAACGCTGATGTTCTCTTCTGTGTAAATTGAAATAAATTAAAGACTCTGTAATGTGAACCTGGATTGATTGGCTCGTCGTTTTCCAGTCATCATTTTGATGTTTTAAGGTCTCTCTGAACTCCGTAGCAAACGCCGCAGAGCCATCCGACGGCTCATGGTTGATGCTGAGAGTCAGACTTCTATTTAATTAACTTAAAACAGGAGCACACAAGATTCAACCCAGACTTGATAAGCATACAATTAACAGAAGAATATCTACAAAACACAAACCCTTAAAAAAAAAAAAAAAAGATGGGTATTTAAGTGAATAAGAATTGGATTGGATATATGTTGGAGTTTATTGGTCGTGGACTTGGAGTGTGTGTGTGCATTAAATCCCCGATTCTGGCTCTGAGCTCTGAGCTGAGGTTTTAGGTTATCTGTCGCTCCGAGAGTCCTGCTTGTCCCATTCCTCCTGCTCTTTGGCTGCCTGTTAAGGGAAGAGTTTCTTGCTGACACTGAACAGAAACAAGTGGCTCATTATTGGAAGCAAACAGCATCCACGATCCCCTCGGACTCCTGCACGAAGCCTAAAAACTGAACCCTGCTATGAAAGAAAGATGCACAGCTATTCTTATTCTGATGACGTGCTGCAAAACTATTTACAGTCACGTCAAAGTGCTGAATGATGACATTTCACGTCAGCCTATATATATTATCCACGAGGCCACGTTTTGTTCTCGGTGCCCGCACTTCCTTATCTTGTGCTTTTGCGCTCGTCTGTTTATGGGAATGAGGTCCTGAGTGCGCACAGACGAAATGCAAAGTTTTAGAGGGAAATCCAGCTCAGCAATAAACCGCCTTTTATTCGATTAGTACCCCATTTTGCGAGCTGCACAATTTCCTGTCGTCAGGAAAAGCCAGTGTGAGCAGTCCTGCCCTGCCGGAGTCAAACAGCTGATGCAGAAAGTTTACCATTTCAGCACAAAATCTTTTTTGTACTCAGGCAGGAAAGAAGCTGAGCTCCTTGTCTAGTTTTACTCGGGATAAGTAGCATTTATTATTATTATTTTTTAAGTCTTTTTCCTTTACTATAAGTGTTTATAGATATCCTCATACATCCTACGTGGGACCTCATTACTGAAATATTGTATATTATTTGATATTAATAAAAAAAAAGTTTTAACATCATATGGGATGTCGCTTCTGCGGGATATAACTGAACACCAAATACATTATCTGCAGTGAACAGGTCATGTGTTCTAAGCAAATATGAACACGGATACGAATAGGTTTATTTAGAAAAAAAATGCATCAGGACTGCGACTGTGAGAGGAAACATGTAGCTGTCCTTAGTAATCGCTTGCTCAGGGCCACAGGGCCGTCGTGGCCTAATGGTCTGAGAGTCGTAACCTGAAGGTGGTGGGTTCGAGTCTCGGGTCCGGCAGGGATTGTAGGTGGGGGAGTGAATGACCAGCGCTCTCTNACTGTGTGTGTGTTCACTACTGTGTGTGTGCACTTGGATGGGTTAAATGCAGAGCACAAATTCCGAGTCTGGGTCACGACACTTGGCCACAAAGTCACTTCACTTCACCTCACTTCACTGGTTTAAACTGAGCTACTAGTTTGTATGTATTTGGGGAAATAGGCCCAACTAAATTTGTTAGAAAATATAACAGGCAGGTACAAACAAACAAAAATAATAACCTCATGAGCAGGAGCAGGATAGGCCCACGCCTACACCAGTTTTAAATCTGAATGTATAGGTGTCTGGAAAAAGGTCAGGAGCCAATGAGAGTAAAAATATATATACTTTCATTTTATGTTTATTATTTATATAGAGCATATGCTGTATATCTTCACCCTTATGTCCTACGCATTTTCTCAATTGTATTTCCATTTCATTTGAAATGGATGAAATGAACAAACTTTTGGTTGCAGATTTTTTTTTTCTCTAAAAAACAATTATAAATGTTTGAAAAAGTCAACCATTATAACGACTACTTTATGACTTAATTGTGATCAAACCTTGACCAGACATTTCAAACAGCAATCTCATTTCGCCCGTGGGTTTTAACTACTATTTAAATTATATATTTAAAAAAATATATAAATAAGAAAAAGCTGGAGAGCGAACTGCCACGAGACACAACACGAGACATGGCTGCACTGTTGCTTGTGTGAACACAGGAGTACAGACAGATGGAAATTCTCTTTAAACTCAAAGCAAAGCAAGTAATCTCACTTTAAGAGGAATAAAATCTCTTTTAAAAAAAAAAAAACAGCTGCCATTTTGGAATTTAATCAAAACAGCAATGAGGAAAGAAAGTGCAGAGCCCATCTCTGCTTATGAGAGGTCCAGACTGCGGTTATTGCCCTGGCTGAAGGCTCACTGGAATTGTGGCCATTTGTCATTAGTTGTAATGTAATAAACGGTGAGTGGAATGCCATACTGAGGAAAGAGAGAAAGGGCAGAGGGAGAGGAACGAGTGCAGCTTTTGTCCAGTTACACCCACACGGCTTGTCTCAGTGATGTAGGAAAAGCTACGCTCTTTAATCTTGATGATGCTAAGTCAGTAGCAGTTGTTATTCATTAACAATTAAAGGTGCCATGATCGCTTTTTAATGAACTAAACAGACTGTTTATTTAGCAAAAATGTGTTCATGGTGAACGTATCCCAACATATGGAAGGAGTCTCCAGTATCGGCACTTTGTGATGTTCAGGACCGAGGAGTTTGAGCTTCAGGTTTCTTTTAATCAATAAGAATATACATGTTTGTGAATTCCTGTAGTTTTTCCCCTTACTCTGTGAAGGTCTACACGACACTACCCTTTTATTAGTTGATACACGACCATTGTTATTGACACGAACATCACACTACCCTGTCGTTGATTATTTTCCTAAAGCGGAATGACACAAAGTGTTTAATTCTTTATATAATATCGTTCATGTGCAGTGGAGACCGAGACCGAGACAGAGCTAGACGCCAGCACTAGTGAGATCTTTTGCTTTCCAAAGAGCAGGAAAACCAAAAATCAGTTATTCTTTCGTTCTAAAAAAAATAGGAGGACCAAGAAGACGAGAGAGAGAGGGAGGTAGAGGGAGGTAGAAAGAGAGAGCGACAGTAGGGGAACACCAGAAAGCTGTCTGATTACCATTACGCCAATGTAGTGTGACTCAAGAAAACAAACAGCAATCGTTTCCAGTCATTTCAGTCCCATTCCCCGTGGCTTACTCCAGCAAAAAAAAATTAAATAAATAATAATAGTGGAAATAAAAGCTGCAAGCTGCTCCAAAATCACATATTGGAGAAAAAGCAGAATGCAACATATTGTAGCCTAGTGCTTCCGACCGCATAAATCCGACTTATTGCAAATAAATATAGAGCGACAATATTAAACGGCATGAGCACTCAAATGAACCTGGTAGCTTAAGCGATTTAATCAGCGACGCCATCTAAAGCAGGTTGGCGGTAAAATTACATTTTAGTAATACTCAGATTTCAGGGCGAGTTATCTAGATTGAATGGAACCGTTATGTTATAAACATTCTACGAATCGGACCACTTACTTTTGTTGTGGCAAGTCCGTTATACTCCGACTGCTCGTGAAAAATAGTACGCCGTGTTCATTTCCCTGCAACAGAGACTAAATTCATATCCTACAAAATACAGCATGAGCGGAGAAAACGGACACGGAGAAGTACACTCTACTTAATATGGGAACTCGAACATTGTGGGGGGGGGAAAAGCTCGACCAGGTCATGCACACGACGGACTCGCCGTATTTCATTTCCTCACATTGTCCACTGAGTGTTTTGTTTATCTCTTTGTGCGATTCACCTGGACCCGTGGCCTTGCAGCGGAATCATCTCAGAGAGGTCTGCAAAAGTTTGCAAAGTTGTGAAAGCCGTGATGATGATGATCACTGTTCAGTTGGAGAGGGTTGTTTTGTCTGGCCTTTTTGAGGTTGCTAACACTGTATGTAGCCTGGGGTCCCTGGAGGACTAGTGGTTACTCTCACCGCTGTGGCCCGGGTTCGATTCCCGGACAGGGAACCAACCCCAGCCCCTGGGATCGTTTGCAATAGTGCGCTCTCAGTGTCGGTCCCAAGCCCGGAAAAATTGGGGAGGGTTGCATCAGGAAGGGCATCTGCCGTAAAAATCAAATATGCAGACCAATGATCCGCTGTGGTGACCCCTAACGGGAGCAGCTGAAAGAAAAAAACTGTGTGTTGCCCCGCACTACGATAGTCGATGATGACTTTTTTCAAATTTATAAAATGTAAAACCCTGAACTAAAGCAATGTCTGACTGAAAAGGGAAAAAAAAGATCTTCGGAAACTTTATTTAAGGTACCGTAGATGTTTCGAAAAATACTGGGGTGTTCGGAATTGGATATCTCGGCCCACATAATATATTACATTAGACCCATATTGAATATGCAGAGGTTGAAGAATTCACTTTTTTTTTTCAGATCTTTGTCCTGTGAGGCTTTTGAGTGAAGCCTTGAGGATTTGAGTGAAGTCGGAGTCAGAGAAATTCTAGCCCAATTAGCAGTACATAATCCCTTAAGCGCAAATGACATTCGGATCTAATTATTCTACAGTGGGCTGAGGAGAAAAGTCGAATTTCTGAATAAAGAATCTTTCTACCGTCACTTTCAGTGTCATCTCCTTGGGCGATCATTTTATTGGAGATGGCTGGAGGTCCTTGCGATTTGCAGAATGGTGAGGTCATCACTTTTCGCTAACCGTGGCCATCATAGTCTAGAGATGTGAAATCTTGCATTCCTCATCTGAATGACAAGGAAGGATGCCTGAGGGGGGGAAAAAAAAGGAATGTGATATTCATGGAGAAATGAAGTCTCTCTTTTGGCAGAGTATATTATCCATTTTACTGATTGGACTGTTGCAAAATGTAGCAGCCCGTGACGGTTACTTAATCCTCCGCAACAGCAAGCCTTGGCGCATTGTTAATGGTCCGTTTTATCCTTTTGTCTTTTTTATTTTTTGTGCCTACAGATCTGTTCTGCAGTGGCTGAACCGGGTGCAGTCCTTCCTCTACTGCAATGAGAATGGCTTCTGGGGCACCTTCCTGGAGAGCCAGCGCACATGTGTATGCCACACGGGCATCACCCTGTGCCAGCGTCCAATCCCGTGTGTGATCGGTGGCAACAACAGCTGCGCCATGTGCAGCCTGGCTAACATATCTCAGTGCGGCTCATGCAACAAGGGCTACAAGCTGTACCGCGGCCGCTGCGAGCCGCAGAACGTGGACTCGGAGCGCAGCGAGCAGTTCATCAGCTTTGAGACAGATCTGGACTTTCAGGACCTGGAGCTGAAGTACCTGTTGCAGAAGATGGACTCGCGCTTGTACATCCACACCACCTTCATCAGCAACGAGGTGCGTCTGGAGACCTTCTTCGATCCGCGATGGCGCAAGCGTATGTCACTGACATTGAAGAGCAACAAGAACCGCATGGACTACCTGCACATGATGGTGGGCTTGTCCATGAAGATTTGTCAGATGCGTAACAGCAGCATGGACCCCATGTTCTTTGTTTATGTCAACCCGTTCAGCGGAAGCCACTCGGAAGGATGGAGCATGCCGTTCGGTGAACATGGATACCCCCGCTGGGAGAAGGTACGGCTCCAAAACTCGCAATGTTTCAACTGGACCCTGGTGCTGGGCAACCGCTGGAAAACCTTCTTTGAGACGGTGCACATCTACCTGCGCAGTCGTGCCAAGGTGCCCACAGTCCTGCGCAATGACACCGGCCATGGCCCTGTGGACCTTTCCGATCCCAACAAGCGCCAGATCTATATCAAGATCTCTGACATCCAGGTGTTTGGCTACAGCTTACGCTTCAACTCCGACCTTCTCCGGAGTGCTGTCCAGCAGGTCAACCAGTCCTACACGCAAGGGACTCAGTTTTACTCATCCTCGTCCATCATGCTCCTGCTCCTGGATATCAGGGACAGGATTAACCGCTTGGCCCCTCCAGCGGCGCCCGGGAAACCCCAGCTAGACCTTTTCTCCTGTATGCTCAAGCACCGACTCAAGCTCAACAACAGCGAGATGATCCGCGTCAACCATGCGTTGGACATGTACAATACGGAGATCTTGAAACAGTCGGACCATCTGACTACCAAACTTTGCTGAAAGTTAAAGCGCTAATGAAGGAACAAACTTACTGCAGAGCAAAATTCGGAGAGGACATAAAAGGATTCTTTTTATTTCCCTTTCCTTTGGGACTTTTTGCTTTTTTTTTTTTGATGTACTATTAACAACTTTGTAAGTGTAATTGTTAAATAAGAAACTAAAAATACAGAGATTAAGCCTTTTAGTTCACTACAGAAGAAAGAAAAAAATGAACATGACTGTACCATATTTGTCCAAGCATGTCTGTCACTTCCAAATGGAGCATTAAAAGAAAAGAAAAGAAAAAAGTGTAATATATATATATGTATATATATATATATATATATATATATATATATATATAAATTCAACATCCAATGATGACAAAGAGGCCTTGATATTACTCAGAGGGAACAAAGGTCCATCTGAAACTGCCATTCTTTACTGGGTAACATTTTTAATGAATTAGCAAAGCAGGCCAGAGAGTCTTTTAATTTGACGACTTGCAACATACAGACCATTTCGCTAGTCTTGGGTCTATCCAGTTTAAGCAAGACTGACAGTCATTACCTGTATAGCGTTCCTTCATACTCTGTTTGGTCGTCCCTCTGAGTGCGCTTGGCATGATACAAGGCAGTAAGGAAACATTCTCCACTAAAACCGTTGTTTATAGCTCCAGTTTTGTTGATGCCTAATGCTAATCGCTGTTTGCTAGTCGCTCGTGTCATTTGAGAATGAGTGACCAAAGCCGAACCTGAATCGTGTGTGTCTGTCTTTTTTTTTTTTTTAATTATTATTATTATTATTTTTTTATTTTGGGTCTTTGAACGAAGTGTTTGTGGTCTGAAGGTGAACAATCAATTCTAGCTTTGCAAAAAAAAAAAAAAAAAAAGGAAGAAAAAAGAAAAAAAAATGCCTGTAACTGCTGACATGTCGATTTATTATTATTATTTTTAATTTGTATTATTGTTTTTTTATTTCGAGCACCAAGATCAAATGATTTTGAGCCCGTTACACTTGCAAGAGATGACATAAAGCCATATTTCCCAGGGGAATGAAAAATAAAGATAGGCTTGCACACATTTATTTTGAGAATGAATTCCTATACATGAGTCTGTATAGTTTTTTTTTTTCTTATGAAAAATAGCAGAGCAGTCCGCGATCGAGACACGACAACGACGGATTGCGTTTTCCTGAAGCCGGATGTAGAGTGTATGTGAAACTTCTTCTTCATGTTGAGTTTAGCCTCGTAATCAACTGTATAGTGTACGCTTCTTCTTCTTTTTTTTTTTTTTGGACAATATTTCCTTTTTTGTACATTTCGTATTCTGGTTTCTGTTGAATCGATTCCCATGTCATCCTGACAATTACGATTGATGATNATTATTATTATTATTATGATTATTATTGTTAGCATTCAGTCTTATTAAGTGCCTGCTACCTATCCCTTTAACCATTTTCAAAAAGGTTTCATGACATTTTTTCTCGCATAAACTACTCCTTTCCCCGATCTTATATTTTCCTCATCCTTCAGTACTGAAAAGGGCAGACAGGAAGCTTTGTCCATCCTCGCTGTATTCTGCATGTATTTAAAGGAGTCTTGAGTCACCTCCTCTGCTGAAAACACTTAAGATGTATATTGTATGTGTAAATAGCTACATTTGCCTTGGTATAGCCATGAAATCAAAAGCTTTCCTTAGGACACCGCACGTTTTTCAGCCACGGCAACTCGAGCACAAGATAACAAAAGGATTGCGAGCCCCTGGGTTAATTTATTTATTTTTGTTCTCGCGCAGGAAGAAGAAGAAAAATCACCAGCTGGTGCCGAACGCCACCCTAACGACCTCCCTTTCCCATGCATACAAGCACATATGCTGTCCTTTCTTAAGCCTTTTACAGAACGACGCGGTGCGCGACACGGGCCGTGCCTTCTGGTACGCCTCGCCATGGGTCTGATTTGGCAAACAGCTTTCACTACCTTGTCTATGTAATTTCTGCTGTTCTGTTCGAAAAAAAAAGAAGAGAAAAATATAATCAGCTTTCTTCAAATGAATGTTTCATATAATAATCTATTTCTCATTAAAAATGCTATATTTAATAAGAAGAGCCGTGCTTGTGACATGGTGAAGGTTCGTCGAAGACGTAATTCTCAGTGGGTCGTAGTGACTCCGTACTCGTAGTGACTCCGTACTCGATCACTGAGGCATGAGCGACTGATCACGGGATTGTTCGAGCTTTTCATCAGTTTATGTCCTTTAGGAATTGATTCACTTTGGCTTCCGGGTTCCAAGTGTGTCCGAGTGCTGCGCTCAGTTTCCCCTCTATCCATTTGTGGTGTTTTTTAGCGTGCCTTCACACCTATCCGTCAGCTAGCCGACTCCGACTCGGAGAGACGTGTTCGCCTTTTTATTCAGATTTCAGTTTAGCTGACTGGGCATGTTGATGTCCTCTTAATCCACAAACTGCTCAGAGTCTAGGCTCGGTATTGAAATGTGTATGAAATGCGTATGCTAACAGTCTGGCTAGCGATATTTATTGATCCAAGTCTATGCTATTTATCGGCTTATTGAGGCGTGAACCCATTTCATTCAAATGACAGGCTACAAACTTTACCAAAAGCAACTGATGATTAATCCATAGTGATGATGGCTGTGATTTTTATTACTGTAACTGTAAACAAAAACAAAAAACCCTCCGTGGCTATGTTTCATCCACTCCTGGGTGTCATTAACATTTATTCTCTACTCATATAGTTGACCTCGGAGTAAATGCTAATGTGATTTCCAGATTTGATGAGAAGAAAAAGGGAAGTGTACTTGTACAGGTGTACAGTGTACAGGTGGTCGACATCTATTCAGAATCAAACGCAGTCTTACTCAGCATGTATTTGGGTATCGATATGTATTATAAAGCATTATTCGACTCCCTCGACACCCTTCTCCTGGGTGAAGCTAGCCTGGGGCACCAGACGTGCGAGAGCGGGCGCTTACTGACGTGACCGCCAAACTCAGCAGAACTTTTGATGATTGGTCAAAGCTGTCAAAGAAAAATAATCAGTAACATGGTGGTGCGATGAAGTCAGAGTCACTGCTCCCAAAAGCTTAAACAGAACGTCTCGAAGTCTTTCCTCTCACGCCACAGCAACCTGAAGATCATTACAGTGCCATACTTTTTGTCCATGTAATGTGGAATGTCTGCGAAACACATTAGTTCCTGTTCTCACTTACACTACAGCAGCTATAAACAGTCGTTAAAAAGAAAAAAAAAACACACACACAGCTTGTCCTGTTACCGAGAAACTGCAAAGAAGCATAGACTCATCTCTCCGGAAGATGCCGGAAAACTTGAAGTGACAGCTTTACCTCTGACTCTCTTACGAAGCTCTTACACTGGAGACTCCTTCCACCAATGTGAAATAAAAGTCTCTTTACAGATATTATAAAAAATTACACGCATTTCATGAATCTGTTCACGTGGCACGTCCACTGTAGAGGCCCCTGTGTGTATAGAAATGATAACAAATATCTGATTAGCTGTCTGCTAATAAAGACTTAAACTCCAATAAAAAAAGGGTAAAATTTAATGAAATAATAATAAAAAAAAAATTACAATAAATTTGCTATGTATTTATTTATTTATTTATTTATTTATTCATTTATTTATTTATTTCCCCTTGAGTGTTCTGTACAGCAGGCCCACCATGCATACAAGTTCACTTATTAGTGCAGAAATCAAGCATTTTGCAGCTGTTTATTCGATATTAAGAACATTTCCGACTTTTACGAAAACAAAAAGCGGCCATTTTGAGGAGCGTCTTGTCTGAACCTCACGTGAAAAAAGACGCTGGAGCTGCTTTTGTCTGCGCGAGTTTACGCGTTTGTTCTCGTTAACCAGCTCCAATCCAAATGAAAGTGTGATTAATGCCATGAGTTACGGTCTACTGCTAATGAAGTGTGTGTGTGTGTGTGTGTGTGTGTGTGTGAGACACAGTCTGTCCACACCCAAACCTCCAATGCTCCTGCATGTGCCAGGCTGTAATTAGAGCACAGCAATAAATCACGCTGCTTTGTGTTTCATGGATGACGAACGCGCCGCAAAGTCGACTCGAGAGCGAAATCCCCTGCGACGAGTTTAACATTTACAGCGTTTAACTCTCAGGCTCATGGTTTTAACACCAACATCAAAATAAAGCTGCATCATATCTGTTTCTGTACCAGTCAGTCTGTGTATAATGCTAGTAAAAAGTGGGAGGAGTTAGCATGGATACATGACGAAGGGGTGTGGTTATCCAAGAGGTGATCTGAAAATTAGATCGGCTCTGCCCTTTATCTTTAGGAACAGAACGACACAATCAATTTCCTTTTTTTTTTTTAAATCTTCTGTCGCTTCAAGATGCATGTTTTAGTGGAAACAAGCGAAAACAAGCGTGGAGTACGTGTTCGTCCAAAAACGAGTGCGATCTGGCTAAATCCAAACACGTAAACATGACGAAGAACGACAAAATGACACAAAATATACCAATCGATATCACCACCTATGATTTTTGTTCATGCTGGATGCTGAATAATGTGCAATTTTTAAAATTTTTAAATTTAAATAAATAAATAAGTAATAAAATACTACACACTACAAAATTCTAGACTAAAATGAAATGCTAAATACTACAAAATGTCACAATAAAATGCTTAACACTGGAATACTGGAAATGATTGTTTACACAAAATATGTGGATAAAAAAATAAAAGTGTAAACTTGGCTTCTAAACTTTTACTAAATAGAATTTCATTATAATTTGCTGCAGTGTAATTTAACTTGTTGAATTCGGAGCGATTGCCCCTCAGCTCTTCCTCACACACTCGTCTCAACAGGTTCATGAAGCAGCTTCTTCACCCAGGAGAGCTTTCTCTTCAACTTCCCAAACAATCCGAGCTCCTTACTGCTCCTGCTAAAGGGCTAAATGGGGAGGAAAAAAAATCTTATTTAGGAGACACAGTTTTAATTTTAAATATAAAGTCAAAGCTATTCTTTAAAAAAAAAATATATCAGAAATAAATTTAGGCATGGGAGTTAACACCATCAATTTTATATTCATCTTAGAAACAAATTTAGGAGATTAAGTACTTGGGGTCAACAGTCCAGAGTAATGGAGAGTGTGGGAAAGAGGTGAAGAAGCGAGTGCAGGAAGGTTGGAATGGGTGGAGAAAGATGTCTGGAGTTCTGTGTGATGGAAAAATATCAGCGAGAGTCAAGGGGAAGGTGT
>CM074971.1:1689342-1699438 GCA_037577455.1 Pangasius macronema
GATAGGGATAGGTGGAGAGCGATGATTCGCTGTGGAGACCCCTGAAGGGAAAAGCCCAAAGAAGAAGAAGAAGAATCTTAGAAACAAATTTCAACCATAATAATAATAATAATAATAATAAAAAAAAGTATATTCAATCTTTTATTTTGATTTTTTGCAAATCCTCAATACCTTTGGACTATTAAGGATTACAGTTTATTATTATTATTATTATTATTATTATTATTATTATAAATATATAAATTGTCCCTGGGACTCTGACATGTCTGTGACACTCTCGAGGTGTCTCTGGTTACTAGTGTTCGCTTTTTTTATGAATATTTCTGGAAAAATAAGTTTCGGTGCTCGGCGCGTTTCATTACTGTTTTAGGTTTTTCATGTTGCACGCTTCTTCTTCTTTTAATAAAAACATTACCGATGCAGGAAACGATCCCCATCATCCGCACTGACTTCTTCTCTGTTCAGAAGTTTGGATCCTCCGACTTTCATTTCCTCTGAGCCGCTAACGACGAGGTGCTCATTGTTTCAAACTCCTAAATAAGTGCGAAAAAAAAACCCCTAAAAATACACGGAATGGTGTCAACTTTGTGCCAGACTTAACAAGTCGTTGTGAGCAGGCTGTGGAGAGGAGCGAAAGGGAAATATGATTTTAATTTCCATCGCAGCGTGCGGGAATGAATTCATGCTCGGCTGGTAATAGACTCTCTTCCCCGGACGATGGGAATGTAAAATGTGGCGCGCATCGCTGTTGCTCCTGCTCTTCTCCCCAACCATCCGTCTTCCTGCGGCACGATGGGGAGGACGAGAAATGGAGAGAAAAAAAATATACACAAAAATGTAATGCACAGAGTCGGGTGATGGAGCAGGACCGGAGATGGGCAGCTCGGTGAAGGTTCTGCTCACACACACGGATCATTAGATAATGCATTAATTCATATTCAACGATAAAGCAGCAGTTAGTGGTTAAGGCCGTGTGCTAGTGAGCAGAAGGTTATCAGGTCAATTCCCCGGCTCAGGAAAGGACAAAAATGCCATTTTTGGTCTCGTGAGCAAAAATCTTAACTTTCAGCTGCCCACGTTGAGCGTGAACTGGATCGCTCGTCTCTCCGAGGACTCTCCAGTGATTAAAAACCTTCTCACTAATGAGTGAATGGTGTGGAAATGCAGCAAGTGTTAGAAGATGTGGAATTTTCCTTCAATTTGGAGTACAATGGAAGAGTTCACTCAAAACATCCATCCATCCATCCATCCATCCATCCATTTCCCATACCGCTTATCCTACACAGGATCGTAGTGGAAGCCTACAGCCTATCCCAGGGGACTCGGGACACAACCAGTACCAGGTGCCAACCCATCGCAAGGCGCGATCGCACACACCGGACAATTCGGAAATGCCAATAAGCATATAACGCATGTCTTTGGACTGGGGGAGGAAAGCGGAGTACCCGGAGGAAACCCCGAAGCATGAGGAGAACATGTAACCTCTGCACACACAGGGCGGAGTCTGGACTCTAACCCCTGACCCCAGAGCTGCGAGGCAAGAGCGCTAACCACTACTAACCACTAAGCCACTGCCTCCTACTCAGAACTGCCTCCTACTCAAAACATCCCTATAAAGGAAACCTTGACAGAAGGTCTCCATCACTGTGATTTATTTATTTATTTATTTATTTGTGGATGCTCTGTTTCTATTTCGTTCAATTTTTCTCCGTGTGAAAAAATACTGACGAGAAGCTCAATGATAAGGCAGAGAAAAGAAGGAAAAGGATTCCAGTATATCGAAAAAAGGGGTTTATCTCAGAAATACCAGGACACACAGGATGTCCATGTCCAGGGTAACTCACTGTGTGGCACAGGTGAAGCACGTATGGCCGATGAAGGCGTGGCCTCACAGGAGTGTTACTCAAAATAAACAATACATTTTTCAAAGTCAGTACTGACCTGGAAATCCAATATCATCTCACACTCACACACACACACACACTTACGCTTATCCGCAAACGTTCTTACGTTCACACTTCACACTGCTGCTTAAAGAAGCCAGTGAACTGAAGTAATCTGGATTACAGGATCATACACTGCGCTAGCGGATAGTTGTGCTTCTTTTAAGAAATAAATACAAGAAGGGAGCGCATTACGATTAATTTCCTG
The DNA here is from genome assembly GCA_037577455.1 of Pangasius macronema. Lineage (NCBI taxonomy): Eukaryota > Metazoa > Chordata > Actinopteri > Siluriformes > Pangasiidae > Pangasius > Pangasius macronema. The sequence continues at coordinate 1,691,494 of CM074971.1, forward strand.
TGATCGAATTGCGTAAAATATCTGAACAACTGCTTAAATGATCAGAGAGTAACTTGTAAGAATATCAAAAGAAATATAATATTTTCAATCCCGTTCCAATGATATTACACGTCTACTGCAATGAAATCTGTACAGTCTCATGGCGTAAGCAAATAAATCCAAGCCACTTCTCCCTGACAGGAAATAAAGAAATAATGACAAAAATATATCTCTATATGTGTGCACTTGTTAGCAGAAGTGAATTTCCTCTTTCTGTTTGTTAACTTCAGGATACAAGGCTGCGAGTAAACAAATCCTCACTTGCCAAATCTCACCTTGCACACATGACATCTATCTGTGTCAGCTTGTGCAAAGCTAACAAGCATCAGGACGGAGTTTCCTGCAGGAGTCGGAGACAGAAGGAATGGAAATCATTTCGCCTCTGTAAACAAGACGTGGATTTGACGAATCACAAGCACGCTTATGTTGGTTCCTGTCAGAATTACGGCGCAACGTACAGCCAAGCACCAGCACGGATTCCTAAACCGATTGCTGCTCTGGGCTAATTGGTCAGAAGATGGATTCATTTTGTTTTTTTTTAAGACTTTTGTACACTGAATCTAATGCGTTACCATTTCTATAGTAATAGCTCATTCGTAGGAACTTGTACAATTGTACAAATGTTTATTTAACATTTAGGGAAGGAGTCTCCAGTGTCAGGACTTCATAACAGTCAGAGGTAAAGCTGTAACTTTTTTTTTTTTAACTCCTCAGGACAGCGGAGTTTACACTTCATTGGCGTTTCTCAGAAATACATTTTTAAGAGAGAAAAAAGAGAGGCTGGTGAGGGAACATCTATTTATAGCTGCTATAACATAAGTGAGAACAGGAACTGACTTGCTTCATGGATGTTCCACAACATTATATATACAGTATATTTACTTTGGGAGTGACGAGGTTGGACAGGATTAGGAACGAGTCCATCAGAGGGACAGCTCATGTTGGACGTTTGGGGGACNGTAGGAGAATGTTGGACATGGAGCTGCCAGGCAGGAGGAGAAGAGGAAGGCCAAAGAGGAGGTATATGGAGGTAATATGCTGTTTAATAAAGAAAACTGTCACTATTAGAACATTGCTGAAGTGTAAAGGGGATGACACACTTGGGGACACGGTGTTACGGGAAAATAATCAACTTCAGGGTAGTGACAGTACCTCTGCTTCATCACACGACCCTGTCGTTGATTATTTTCCTACAACAGCACGACACAAAGGAAGTATGAAACGAAAGCAAGCTTTGATGATGCAGGTCAAAAGAGTTTAACGTTAACGCCACGCCAACCGCTAAGCCTCGTGTTTATGCGCTTTTCACTCCATTCATATGAGATTGAATACAACAATGTTCAAGTTTGTATGAATTTCTCATGAGATTAAGTTGGTTTGGAAAAATCCAACTAGGAATTTCCACTGCCCTCAACGTGCCCTGGTTTCATTTTCGTTATGACATCATGCGTATTCCTCCAGTAATGTTCTCCAACTCCTGATAATGAGCATAGAGAGAAACTATAACTTCGTTTTGTTATGGATTCAGATTTTTCTTCTTCATGCTTATTTGTAGCTCTCGTTCTATTCGGTGCAAACAATCAGCACACTGTGGTGTTCAAGCAGGTCAGGCAGTTCGAGCAGATTAGCTTAGCACACACACTCTATTCCAGCACAAGAGGAGCTGAGGCGCTTTAGCTGCAGCGCTAACCCGTGCGGGGATCATGTCCATGTCTGTCAGAAACGGAGAGCGTTGAAGCATGGCTTTCTGTTTATAAATGCTACTGAACCCTGAGGGCCGAAAAAAGAAAATCAATAGTCGCTTTTCAAACCGGGTAAACTGAAGCCCAGATTTATTTCTGACTGAAATCTCAGATTCATTTTAGACTCAAACATCGGGAGTTAGTCCCCTTGTTTTTAAAATGACAAAATGGAAAAAAAATCTAAATGAGTGCTCTGATAATGTTAATAATGTTACGGAAAAACACAACTATGAAATAAATGCTCTAAATCCATCTCAAAGACACGAACATCAACCGAAACACCACTTTGTCTTTTTCTCCTAGGATTATGTCTACATAGCTAGATTTGTAATGAATGTAATAATGGAAAAATACTATTATTAATATAAGTAGTACAGTAATAAAATTAATAAAACCCGAGACACCGAACGATTCTGCTGCTTCCTTCCAAGGTTTATTTTCCTTCATAACGTCTCTATGGACATTTAATAAGAGGTCATGATGTATAACAGGATAAACTGAAACTAAGGTTGTATGACTTTCTTCCACGGTCGCATTACACGGGAACTAGTTTAGGTAGGAAATAGTTTGTGAGTGTGAAATTCTGCAATCTGGTCTTTAAAGCTCGTTCAACAACATAGCGAAAAGCTGACGCTCACGTGACTTTTATTTTGGCATGCCAGAGGTATTTGCGTTTTGATGAGCTTTGATGAGCTTGAATATGGTTTCATGCCTTGTAGATAATCCACGGTCGCCTGTCGCTTTGTCCTTGTGCTAGGATTAGGACAAGATCTGGATCAGAGTTAAACTGGATGCAAATGAGAATAAGAATCAAGGGGCGTGAAAAGAAAAACAGCAGGTTCATCTGGCCATCGAATGCAGCAGACTTTAGCCAAGATGAACAAGACCCAGCCTTTTAGAGAGAATTTCCCAAGTCAGCACGTCTGCACCTCTACAGACAGAATCTCATTTTGTTCAACTGCGTCCTACTGATCGCTTTAAACGCAGTTCAGGTTGAAGGTAATTTCGCTTGGACCCCTGCAGTCACCCGCCTTTCAATTTATCAATCCGCTCCTCTCTTTCCACTGGTTTCACTTTCATTTCATCTTGCTAAAGAATGCACTGTCACCGCGAAAGTAATGGTGTTTATGAGGCGCCGGCGTGTTGTGGCAGCTTTATAAAAACCCACAGACAAAAGAGCGACAGAAACAGAAAAAATGGCTCAGAATTTGCTCCAAAAAAACAAAACAAAACCAAAAAAAACCCGACGGTTATTAAATGCCATACATCTTCATACCAAACGCTAGTTCTGTTTGAGAAGAGCACCATTACACACAGGAGAACAGTAAGCGCTAGAATTTATCATCGCGTCCACCATCTTCCATCACTGTAAACTCTTCAGTGTGTCATTGGAGAGAAAAAGAATGACTCTGGTCTGAACATTGGACAGAAAATAATAGCTTTCTCCGCCGGTTCATCAGACTGATGGCAGAACGGGAGAAAGATGTATCCAGTGTATACAGTGTGTATGTATATATGTATGTGTAGCTGCTATATGAGTAATAACAGGAACTAGCCTGTTTCATGGACATTTAAGTCTAACTATAAATGGATAAAAACTATACAGCTAGTATGATAAAACTGTATGTGGTATAAGAGGAATAAAGCACTTTAGGGGACTTGAGGCCAGTAATCGTAACGCTGCTTCATCCCACCACTGCGCTGTTGATTATAGTTCCTTGGATAACAAATTATACATTTTATACAGAAATGTACAATGGTGACCGGCTGCAAATAAAGATACGTTTGCGCAAATATGTTTAAAAAGATGCTAATTTCGGGGCGGAGTTAGCACTCATGCCTTGTCTTACGAGTTCATTAGTATGACTCTGAATGAAATCCAGCCACTTCAGTGCAAAATGAAAAGCTAGCTTCTTTTATCCATTACATATAGCTAGCAGTAGCTAGCATGCCAGCAGGCTTTAGCTGAGTACGTCACTGACATATCTTGCTAAACGGCTACTGACCCTTTGAGGTGACTGACTAGCTGTCATTCCTCTTTTCTAGCTTTTGTGTCCTCTTTTGTGACACACAATCTACGTAACACATTCTTAACAGTCCTGACTTGTTAGAATGGTTTAGCATTTAGCATACAGCTTTAAGCCTTAGTAGCCACAGATTGCTAAGCATTGCTAAAAAGTGAGGTGACTTTGCTCGGTTCTCCTTCCCCATCCATGACACTCTTTGTCCTGTCCTTAGTCTCCATGGTTAGACCGCTGGAGGCTAGTCCTGTGGCAGAGCGTAATTGGAGCACAACAGAGTGACCCAGTATAATAGGATTACACCGAAAGCACTTCTGAGGAGAACCACAATGTCGCTAATCCTGTTCTGCTCCATGTCCTTTTCCTGCTTCCGCTCAGAAGGACCAAGATGTAGGTTGAAAGGGAATCGGTGCCATCAAGATGATGAGTTCTCGGAGAATTACAGGTCCGAATGGGATAAAGCTGCCAGCCGTATCGAGGCTTCAATCAATCGGAGAACCTTCTAACGGGAAAACGAGCACTTCTTTATTTTTAATTTTAATGTATTAGTACTCAAGGAAATAGTCGACGCGTAGTTAACGTTTATTTTCAGTATGCACTGTATTTTTCTCACTCTGGAAGTTAATGATAATAATAATAATAATAATAATAAAAACACAGCTAATCATGTTACAAGTGTAAACTCTTGTCATGAGCATGTTGGAGATATTGAAGTTACAGCTTTACCTCTGACTGTTACAAAGCTCTGACACTGGAGACTCCTTCCATAAATGTAAAAAAAAAAAAATCTCCTTACAGAAAATGTCCTGCATACAAATCTGTGTTAGTTGTTACTATAGAAACAATAACGCATTACAACGAGTGCATTAATATATTCTAAACCTATGATTTGTACTTGCAGTACACTCAGAACTGCTGTTAATGAAAATAATCCTGACCAATCAGGATCCGGAATTCAGCAGCGCTTGAATAAATTGTCCTGTATGGAACATAGCAAGGTGAATGAGCTCTAACCTGTCTGTTGTCCCCAAATGAAGCACTAATGTGTCCCGCGAGGAACGTCAGCGAACCTCATGTTGGCAAAACATATTCATTAACACCTGCAGGTTTCTGAGCGAGCAGCTCGGTCTAAAAACGCTGCTTCACCCTGCCAGAGGGGCGTCGTAAATCAAAGTGGCAGGAGTGATGCAGCGTGCCAGTCGAGGCATGCACATCCCTGCGCTGATTTATTCATTTACAGTCAGGGATGCGCCTAAAGACCTACGTGGCCATGAACACAACAGAAGATGTCGTGAAATTACGAGGTCAAGTTAGGAGGTCGCTATCGAGACGTGTCCATTTTTCTCGTTAATAAGTTTAGGCTTGGATGAGTGATAGTGCGTTCACATCGTCGTGATTACAGCCTCAGTAATTACAGCATCAGAAATTACAGTAATTACCATAATTACAGCATCTAGTTTCCTATTCGTAATTTACATCACACTTCTTCTTTTTTTAAATACAAGGAGAAATCTGGAATTTCTGTAAACTGGAAGTGACATCAAGTCATCTATTCAACTCAGTTCAGTTTTATTTGTATAGTTTAACAATGGATGTTGTCATGAAGCAGCTTTACAGAAATATATAAATTCTGGATATAAATTTATAAATTTATCCCTAATGAGCAAGCCAGAGGCGACAGTGGCAAGGAAACACGGTTATAAATAATCCCCTTCTATAACTGTGTGCAGTGTAGTCAAAAAAGTCCAGGAAAGTTATCCTAGCATTATCATATCATCACCTCCATAATCGTATGATGAACTTCAGGTTTTTGAAAGAAACACATGAAAATTAGGATTTAGAAACAGTCTGAGAAACTCCTAGTAGACTTTCCTGTATGGAATTACCATACTTCCAACACATGGTGAAGACACAGAGATCCAGCATGAACTCTATCCTGATCCTAATGTGCATGACGATCACCGAAAGACCAATCACAGGCAGACGTCTAACGACAGGAAAGAAAAGCTACGCGGGTGAATGAGGACAAAAATGGACCACAAACAATATGAAATGACTTTGATAATGATTGCTTAAGTCAAAGGCTGTCATTACTAAGGCTGTGATTTTATAGAAATTACTGATATTGAATAAAACATTTCACAGATGACATCTCGGGGGGATGTTTTAGTGTGTTAAAAGCAGAAAGCTAGGTGAAAATGTCAAAAGGTTTGGGGAAAGCTGGCATTTATTCCTGTGGAATTATACCACTAAAAATATTCCAGTATTCAATAGAAATATAAAATGAGACTAGGTTCTGCCTTTACATTGTTTGGAAGGAAGGAAGGAAAGAGAATTTTATTAGATATGAAGTATATTAGATAAAAAATACTGAGAGCATCACATCTGCCGCAAATTAGCATCACAAATCCCCCAAAAAATGCAAAGGCAGAAACTAGTCTCAGAGTTTAAAAATTCCAACTTTCCTCTTCTTCTTCTTCTTCTTACCCAACTTTAGTTTTTTTAAAAAAAAATGTCTTGATTATCGGAACAGGTGCTTAGTCTGAGCGCGAGGCGACTGCATAATCACGATTTATGCTCATTATTCCCTCAAATTAATGTAAAGTTTTTGGTCTTTTCCATCGCACCTTGAATAGAGTGTTTGTGTAATTGCTAGCTTCTTATCTACTCCTATTCATGCACCTTTGCCGATGCCTGAGTGGAGTTTAATTTCCAAGCCATTCCACTCTCGACAGCTCCCGTCGGATGAACAGGTCCCCCGAGATCCTGAGCCACAAACGTGATTAGTGTGGCGGCTGTAATTGCGTGGTTTTTATGTCCGGCATGTTGTATTGCTCTTTCGACTTTATTGACCCACAGCTTGACTAAGATCTGCATTGTTGCTCATTTTCCAATGTGGGTTTTTGCAATAAAGACAGTCCAGACTCCAATTAGAATGCAAGATATGTTGGCTATTATAAGAACCTGCTGTAGTTATTGGAGTAGTGCTAGGAAAATAGACTGAATTTAAAAAAAACAAAACAAAAGCCATTTCTCTCAGAGAGAAATCCAGGGCAGGATTTTCCAGTGTCTACCCAAAAATGCAGAGCCGCTCTCTGTCCCAATTTATGGCTGGTGATTGACAGAAAAGAGAGCATTTACATACTGATGACCAGCACATATGCAACCTCTCCAGCTCAGGAAAAACCCCGGGCAGGATATCAACACGACCCGAACCTGGCAGGATAGAAATAGCGTAAAAGAGATAGAAGCTGAGCGAGAGATTGGGGTTTCTGAGTGCCATATTAAAATCTGATTTTGTGTGAACGCTAACCAACCCTCGACGCTCGCTCTGTTGTCTGATCTCGCCTGGCACACCAGAGAGATTGATGGCTTTGACTCGAGTTCTCGATTTCAGCCTGCTCTCCCTATTCCCCTCTGACAGTGTTCTATAAACTGCTTCCTCCACTAAATCTGGTGGCTCCCACTCCATCTGTCTCTGTCAAGGGACCCAGACAGGCTCCCAATCCCTCGCTCTATATCTCCTGCCTCCCTGTTTTTTTTGACATTCTCCCTCACCCTTTTCTTTCTTCTTTTTTTTCTTCCCAAAACACAACTTCTAGTCTCTAGATACCTTTCAGTCACCTCACCAAATCTCGGTTTTAATCACGGTTGTAGTCGTTCATCAGTGCTTTAGGTTTGCCAAGCTCCCCGAATGGCGTGGATCATCTCCATCCTGATTTCTCTCTGTTTTCTTCTTCCCTTTCATTCTCTACTTTCTATCTCTGAATCTCCACACACCTTCCTCTATTTACACCAAAATTCTCCTTGGTACAAGAATGATCATTGGTACATTTGACTAAACAAAGCCGAACGATTGTGCCAGTGTCTCATACTCTCACATTGCTTCTTCATCACCATCTCCTTCCTCACATGTCTCCACAAACCTTCCTTTCTTTCGCACATGTATCTGAATCTCCAGACACCATTCTTTCTTTACACCAAAGCAATGCTTGCTTGTATAATCCTAAATCTTATGTGTAAAAATACGCACCTGAATCTTGTAAACTAGCAGTTATCAAGCCCCTGATTAAAAAACCTGACCTTGACCCCTGTCAGCTGTCTAACTATAGACCAATATCAAACCTCCCCTTTATCTCCAAG
>CM074971.1:1701417-1712891 GCA_037577455.1 Pangasius macronema
TCCCTCTGATGTACTCGTTCCTAATCCTGTCCAACCTCGTCACTCCCAAAGAGAACCTCAACATCTTCAGCTCTGCAGTGAATGCTTTGGAATAGAGGAGAATATTATGGAGAGACTTGCTTCCCACAATTGAGATGTTGTTTTTGCCTCGCGCCTCGTTGGCGGTTCGATTCCAGGCTCCGCCAGTTTCCTCCACCAGTACAAACACACGTGTTATAGGCTGACTGGCATCTCTAAATTGCCCGTAGTGTGTGAATGGGTGTGTGTGTGTGTGTGCGAGACTGTGCCCTGCATAGTAAAGGCACTAACGATGCACTCTTGATTGCCCCATCCTGTGTGCCATCCCCATCCAAAATGTGACACATTCGGTACCTTTATTTCTGAGTTTATTTCTACCTTTCTCTTTTCACTAAAAGCCGGCACACTACTCTTCTAAATCGGCACTGAACAAAAGAAATATCTCAAATCATGTAGTGCATGCGTTTTAGTGTGAGCAGTGCGTTATTAATCCCTGCAGGGTTCGCCCTGCTTTTCTAAAGTTTATTCCCAACACTGTAAATGTGAATAATGAGAGACATCTGCAACAACTCTGAGAGTTTTTTTTTTCTAAATGGCTGGTCCATTAGGAACAAAAACCTATTGTGTTCTAAAATTGGTTGCTAGGCCCGTGGAGGTTGTTCTAGGAAGGCTTAATGATGCATTTCCACTTAATACAAAATGTTAGTGTTTGATTTGAGAGAAAGATCCAGGTGCTAGCTTCTCAAGGACATAATGTATGGCCTAAGAATAAAGTGCAGAGTGTGTGTAGCCCTGTTTGATATGTCAGGCAGTTGGCCTTGAATTTCCCATATGCTTGAAGAAGGTGGTACAGCGGGTGGTGTTGCCACCTCAGAGCTCCAGGGTTATCTGTTCGATCCAGAGCTCAGGTTAATGTCTGTGTGGATTTTCTGTACATGTCTGAATAAGTTTTCTCCAGGTTCTCAAGTTTCCTTAGGCCTGGGATGCTTTCTCACTCTGCATGTTCCTAGGTAGGCCTCAGATCTCAACCCGACTAGGGTAAAGTGCAATTTTAGCAATTAATGTTTCACAACAACTGACATAATCCATGGATTGCAGTATTATCTATATGAAAACACAATGAAAAAAGGGAAGCCAGTGCATGAAACCAGCACATGTGCATTTGTCAAAATTCTTGTCTTCCAGATCATTGTGAAACGTCTAGCAGTAACTCAAGGTGACTGAGACGCTCGGACCTTTCATTAATCTTAAAGATGTTTATCTACTCATTCACCAGGCTTCATCAGTTCTACTCAGGATTGATGAAAACCCCTCAGGCGAGTGCCAAAACATCTCTAAGATTAAAGCACATGTCCGTTCGCCTGGAGTAACGGCCGGTAGATATCACACTCCATTGCTATCACCTCACTTCCTCCTCCTGCAGTCTTTTACTGCAGTCCCCATTCCTTTCTTGATCCAAATCCTAACAGCGGCGTTATTTTCTGTAAGTAAGAACAAATCACCCGGTCGCCTTTCATCACCTTCTGCCAGGAAGACAAAAGAGCATTCGGCTGAAGCTAACTGCCCCTGTAAGCGCGGTGCTTTCACCCTCTCGTGCCCCTTTCCATCAGCCTGCCAGCAGCTCCATATTCACTCCCTGCTAGTTTCCTGTTTTTGTCTCCCTTTTTTTCCCCACTTCCTAAACCGCACTATGCAGTAGGGATATAAACAGTCTAACACACCCCTGTTAAAACTGCTGTCTGTACTGTACAGACTGAAACCAAGGTTCATCATGCCTGATCTTTTTCCTCCTTTAATCTGATATAGCAATCAACACAATTCAAGTGAAAAACAAATAGAAATGTTTTAAGAAAAGAAAAAAAGAAGACGACTTGTACAGCTATTATAAGTGTGCACACCCCTTAACTAATCCTTCGTAAAAGCCCCTTTTGCTTGTAATATAGCGCTCAGTGTTTGGAGGTAAAAGTCTATCAGATGAATACATCTCGATTTGGCGATCTTATTCCACTCTTCTTTACAAAAATGCTCCAGATCTGTCAGATTGTGAAGGATCTCGTGTGAACAGCTGTCTTCCACAGAAGTCATTCCACAGATTTTCGATAGGATTTAGATCTGGGCTCTGACCGGGCCAAAACATCGATCTTCTGAAGCCTTGGATTTGTGCTTTGGGTCGTTATCATGCTGGAAGGTGAACATTTTTTTAACAGTGGCCTGCGGAGTTTGTACCAAAATAGACTGATATTTGGAGCCATCCATAATTTGCTCTTCCTTGACTAGAGCCCCAGTCCCATCTGAAGCGAAGCAGCTGTATAGCTTTATATGATGCTGCCATCACCGTGCTTCACAATGGATATGATGTTCTTTGGGTGATGAGATTTTGTTTTTCTGCTAAACATCTCTTTTAGAATTACGCCCAAAAAGTTCTACCTTGGTCTCATCAAGCCATAAGACATTTTACCACATGGTTTGGGGTGATTTAGGAGTAAATGAGATGGTTGTACCATGAAGGGAGTGACCAGTACTAGTGAAATATTTCCTTTAACGTGAAAGGGATATCCTGTTGTCCTTGGTAATGTCAATGTGGTGCTCCATTTTCTCCACTTTTGGCCTTCATGGTGTTCCATTCGTGGTTTGGAAATTCTTTTGTACCCCTCTCCTGATAGATTCCTGTTCACACTGTAAGTCGGCTTCAGCAGTCAGATGAAACCAGGAAGATGTCGAAAAAATCCTACGAGTCTGTAGGTCAGAATCACTTCACTGATGTTAGGATGTATGATGATCACTTCTGAACATGAGCTTGAATGTGATTGGTTCATTCTAAGCCCATTATAAAAGGGTGCACACATTTATTTTCCACTTGAATTTCGTTGGTTGCTATATCACATTAAAGATGGGAAAAAAGATTATTTCTAATATGTGTACAGGTATATATATATAATTTGTTGGTTTATTAGAACAGTATGAAATAAAGCTCTGAGTAGTAATCGGGTCTGTGAATCTTTAATTCGAGATCAAGACTTCACTAAAAATCACTTCAGCTCACTGCACAGGATGGACGCGCACGATTTCGTCATCTATAATTCAAGATATTATTTGCTGATGCAGCTAAGTGAAACCTCAGGGGTTCTTTTCCAGCACTGGAGTTGGGCAAAGTTCCCAAGCACAGTACGCCTTTAATCAAAATCCTATCATGCTGAGATGTATGCTGTGCTGGGTGTTTATTTTAAACCTCTGTACAGTTGGCTGCTAATGTGAAAATCCTGGAAGGATTTAGTTGATTCTAAAGCAAAATAAAGTTTTCCTGACGTGAAATATGTTCACAAGTACGCTAATCGCATCGGCTCCCTTAGTATGATCAACAAAAAGCGAAGAATTTATCTAACACGCTAATCCTTGAAAAGCGTTTACCGCTCTAAATCTTCAAACGGATGAAACTTATTCACTGGCTGAAAAGCGCCTTGTCATGACAGACGCTCCTGAAAGGACACCTCCTCTCCGAGTGGCCGAGGTCACGTCCAACACCGCCTGCCGTTTAAGCAAATTCACAAGGACGGCCGCGCCGATGCCAGCGGGCTTTCAGCCGTCTTCCTCTCCTCCAGGTGGGAGCGAGTGATGCTGAGCTCTTCTCCTCCCTTCCATCTGCTCCGGAGAGCCTCCATCAGTTCATCAGCCGCTTTATGGTAATGGCAGCGAGCGAGGTTGCACTCAGTCGCTTTCTTCACTAGAAAAAAAATAATAATCTGCCGGATATCTCCGCCAAGGCTGCCAGAGTCGTCGGAAGTGGAGGAATGCAGATATCTTCGCAGGAGTGCGTGAGACCGTCTCCTGAAGCTCTCCCAATCCTCTCCCGATCCTCCTGCTGTGGCGATCTCACTCCGGACGCAGCGCTGTAACGGATGAAGACAAACAATGAAACGTAGAAGATTAAAATAATGAAGCACACGTTAATTCTCGCTCTGTTGTGCTCCCTTTCTGGGAACAGTTTGGACACACCAAATGTCTCGAAATGGATTTCTAGGCCAAAAAAAAAAAAAAGAAATAATTCATTAATTAAAAATACTAATAAATGGATGTATATTTAACAAATTATTTAATAAATAAATTTATTTATTTATTTATTTATTGGTTTGTGTTTTTAAGTTGTAAGTTTCAACAGAGCTAATTTATATTTTATTTATTCCTTAAACTATTTCTAAGGCAGAAATACGCAAAAAATATTAAATATTTATATTTACATAAACTGTTTTATTTAAAAAAAATAATAAAAAAAAAATTAAAGAAGAGGAACTTTATACTATCAGGTCAAAAATAAATAATTTTAAAATAAGTTTTATTTAAAAAAAAGTACAATAATTAATTATAAGCGTTTAAGATTAATAAATATGTTTTTGTTTTAATTAAAAATATTTCTAAAATCAGATCCTTCTTTGTTTTTGTCTGCAAAAAAGAAAATGTATATAAAGTTTTGGTTAAGAGAAATGCATGTTCAGGATCATTATCCTGTTAATATCACAAATAATCAGACTAATGAGTGTTTGTGTATCTTATAAACATTACAGTAATGGTGTTTTTTATACTATAATGAACTGTGCTAATAATGAGTGACTAAGCGGTGATTAAGGTCTCTGAGGCCTTCGTAGCGTCCTGCGCAGTCGCACCGTCAGCGCTTTACTGCGACTGACCTGGCGTTAATCTCCTCAAACCCTCTGCTGCAGTCCTCGCTCACAGCTCTGATGTAGAGAATCTTTAATCTGTGCTCAGTATTCAGTCAGTGTGAGCTTAAGCTGAGTAAACACGCGTGCTAATCCCACCGCGCTCCACGCTAACGCTGCATGCAGATTTCAGCTCGATTGGCTGAATCGAATCCCGAGCAAACACAAGCTGTCGGGATTTTATTTATTTTTTTTTTTTCACACAAGCCATCTTGTGCTACTGTCACCTTTCTGCAGAAAATAAACAGCTTTCACTTTCAAGAAGCCGAAATGGGAAAATATTGAAATTGGAAAGTAGTACGAGAAGTCTGCAGAGACGGAATGATTTCTCAATGAAGTGAATTCCAGCGTGTCCTAATCCGAGCCAAAAAAAACAAAAAAAAGTTTGGAATCGTTACCGGTTTTATTCTTTCTTTCTTTCTTTATTTATTTAGTTTTTAAACATTTCGGGAAATGCGAAAATGTGCAAGGAGGACCAAAAAACTACAAATGAGTCTTCGAGACTCATGAATTGAATCATTTGAGTTCGTTCAATTAAATGATTCATTCAGATTAGAAGGGCCAAAAAACAAACGAGTCATTTTGAATCATGAGTCGAATCATTTGCATCCATTCATTTGAATGATTCTTTAAGATTCAGAGGGACAAAAACAAACAAACAAACAAACTACAAATGAGTCTTTTTGAATCATGAGTCAAATCATTTGAGTCCATTCAGTTAAATGATTCATTCAGATTTGGAAGAATAAAAAACTACAAATGAGTCTTTGAGACTCATGAATTGAATCATTTGAGTTCATTCAGTTAAATGATAGATAGATAGATAGATAGATAGATAGATAGATAGATAGATAGATAGATAGATAGATAGATAGAGAATCTCGATCTCGGTCATGATGGAAATAAACATATACCTTAAAAAAATAAATTGAATGAATGAAGAGCTAATGAATGAATCGAGTGAACTGAATGAGAGCTGAATGAATCGCAGTACCGAATCAGATTCAGCACACACAAATGGAGCTACAAATAAAAAAAAAAAAAGAAAAGAAAAGAAATACGTCCTCCTTGTGGAAGCTGAAGCACTACGTTTCCGTGCATATCCACAACTGACTTCATGTTTATCAGGTTTGCAATTGACAATAAAATGACTCGGGGAATGATACTGATTCGTTTAGCTAAGTGACTCATTGTGAATCGTTCATCTAGCAGCAACACAGATCAGTATCACACTACAACAGCCGGAGACAGCCGGAGATATCTTTAATAAAATAATAAATTAATAAAATAAATCTTTTTGTTATGGCCTCTCTAAGCAGAAGGTTAGTTCACACGAAAATGAGGGGATCAGAGAGAAAATCCATACTGATAAGAAGTCGAAATGAGGCGATGGGATGAAAACACGGCTCAAAAGCAGCACATGAAAGCACACGTGTATATACTGTTGAGTGCAAAAGTTTGTGCACCCCAGGACTAACTCAGGATGGCAAGTACGTGAAAAAAAATTCTCTTATAATGTGTATGACCTTCTCCCTTCTCCAACCCCTTTCTTTGGACCCTTATTTTATCCTAAGATTGATATAATAAAGTTTCTGGATTTTTCTGAATCAGATCAAGCCACTATGTTGCTGGAATTTTATAGATAAGCTGCAAAATTGAGCAAACTTTTAATTTTTCCATTCAAGTGCCATGGGAGATGGGAAAACTACGCCGGCTAATGAGACTAAATTAACAAGTGATACACGCTAAAGCAGGAGGAAGGCAGGAAATGAGCCGTTTCTTAATGCTAACAATGCAAAAACTGCCCTTATGTTTGTGGGAAATGTCGATGAGAACAAACTGAACATTTATGTAAGAGTTTGAGATGTCTGTCTTTAGCTTCAGAGCTTCAGCTATGATGGAGAAAAGAGGAAAAGAGTGGACATGCTAACTTAGCTAGCTAGCTAAATCTCAGCCAATATACCAATTTATAAACCAAAATAAATGCAGCTAAAGAAATAGAGAGGAACTGTGAGGAACATGACAAGGTCAAAGTCTTTCATGTTCAGTAATACCGCGAATGTTCTCAGTATTCATATTTCCTAATGCTAAGTGGACGTGATAGGCTAATGAAACATAATGATCTTTCTCACTCAAGCACAGAATTAGCGCTCGTCTTTACCGTTCAGCGGCTCCTGCTTTCAGTCAAGGGCAAACATCCTACACAAGGTCCCTGCTAATGGCTAACGCTATAATAACGAAAAATTTCAGTGCTTTTGTCCCTTCGAATCAGAGGAGTAGATGTACAGCTCAGTGTGTGAGGCAACTGACTGATACGCTGAGGAACAGTACTGAACAAACGGAAAAGAAAAAGGAGAATGGCCACTTCATTCCTCCTACAGAGATCCTCATAAGCATAAAAAAACTAAAATAAAGGACTTTATATATTTAGGAGTGTTTCTGAAAAAAAAACGAGCAAACAGCAAAAAAGCCTAAATAAATAAATAAATAAATAAATAAATAAACTCCATCCTTGCAGGTGCTTCTGGAAAGCACAGAAGACAAAATAAATTAAAAAGTAAAGAGACACTTCGTTACCGCCGCAGCCTCTGAAAAGCAGACGAGTAAACAAACAACAGGAAGAACTTCCTCAAAATATAAATATATAATAAATAAAATATACAATATGTTCAGTCAATAAATAAAATACCTGAGGAAGTAATATAAGTAAGCATATGTAATAATAATAATAATAATAATAATAATAATAATAATAATAATAATAATAAGTAAATGCAGGCAAAAAAAGAATCAGGTTTGAATAAATAAATAAATAAATAAATAAATAAATAAATAAATTAATTCAGTACTTTATTAAATACTTGCAGTACTATTGTTATTGTTAATAATAATAATAATAATAATAATAATAATAATAAGAAGAAGAAGCAAAAGTAAGTAAACAAATTAATTCTAATACAAAATATAAATATTTACTGTAATTTTGTCCTGTTTTTAACTAGCACAATATTATGACACATGCAAAAAAATTTACTGATTAGACAAACAAACAAATAAATAAATTCTGACACAAATAAAGAACTGCACATTTACTTATTGGTATAACATTTATAATATTGCTATTTTATTTTTCAGTAATTAAACACAGCAATATCATCAACACTGTGAAAGAGGTTTCTGAGGCGTTAACTGCTGCTCCTAATAATAAAGCTTGGATCCGTTTATTATTATATCCATAATTAAAGCAGCGCTGTATCACGTGGCCGTCGGTGAGCTGCTGTTTGTGCGGTGACCACGGCGGCGTGTTCGAGCAGGCGCTAGCGGCGAGCGCGGTACAGCGGTACAGCAGGGCCGCGTGCTCAGGTTAGCGCTCTCATTCATTTCCAGCATGTCGCCTGTGATGTATGGGCCAATTGGGTGAACATGGCGGCTCGGGCAGGCCGACCTTGCGGGGCGTCACTCAGGGTCGAGCGTTCCCACAAGGCCCAACACCAATTAAGAACAGTACATCAGCTTGACAGAGCACAAGGTGATTAATCCCTCTGCATTGCGAGTCAGCATTGTGCTGCTGAGGACAAAGCGCAATTGTGTGGCTAAAAAAAAAAAACACAACCCTGTATGTTCGGTGACACGCAGTCGTAAAAGGTAGTGAGATTTACTTTTATAAGTCCTTGGCCAAAGTAGAGAGGTGCATTCTGCTCTTTTTATTTGTGAGGTCGTAAGTTATTACCTAGCTTCTTTAAAAAAATAAATCCTTTTTTTCCCCTTGATTGAAGAGGAAAAGTTGCAGTATGGAGCGCGTAATAAATAATGATAGCTGATGTAGTAAATGATGACATACTGTGTGTGTGTGTGTGTGTGTGTGTGTGTGTGTGTGTGTGTGAGCGTGTGCTGTTTTGTCCTTGTTACACCTACATCACGAGTAGTCAGGTTTTGTAACTACTGAGCATTTGTGATCAACTAAACACGCTAAACCTAGCATAACTAAACCTAGCATCATTTGGTTGGTGTTCTAGCTAGCTGATTTTCTAACTAGCTAGCTGGATCTTGAGCTAGTTTGTAAATAGCTTATAAATAAAAGAAGTTCATCTATCAACCGTATTGGAATGTGCAATAACGATGTGCTCAACACCGTGATGGTTGGATGTTTACTGTGGTTTTAACTCTTCACTCACTGGCCGATCCAAACAGCCAATCACGTGGCAGCAGCATAATGCGCAAAAAACATGCAGATACAGGTCAAGAGCTTCAGGTAATGTTCACATCAGACATCACAATGGGGGCAAAATGGGATCTTGGAGACTTTAACGGTGGTATGGTTGTTGGTTGTTGGATGTTGGTGTTAGACAGGTTGGTTTGAGCATTTCAGAAACTTGTGGGAGTTTCCCACAGAACAGTCTGTAGAGTTTCCACAGAATGGTGTGAACAACAAAGAAAAGATCTGGAAGTTCTGGGGGTGGAAACACCTTTATGATGAGAGAGAGGTCAGAGGAGAATGTGTAGACCTCCTGTCAGTTACAAGGAAGGTTCCGGCAACTCAAATGACCACTCTTTACAACCGTGGTGAGCAGAAAAGCATTTCAGAATGAACAATACAACAAACAACACATCTCCTGTCTTTTACTCCTGTAAACAGACCAGTTGCTAATTTCTAGTCTCTGCTATGTTATGCTTCTATCCTTAGATAAACTACTCAGACTCAAGTTAGGCTTTAACTCAGGTTCTTTATACGACGTTCCCTAGAAGGACATTTGGAGAACCCAGTAGGTTGGTAGATGTATATTTTTTTTAATAAAGAGTGATGTCTTGATCCTCCAAGCCTCCAAGGCTCATCTAACAACTTCTCCTAACCTGATGATATGCTGGATAACAGGAACCTTAAAGAAGAACTCAACCAAGGGGGCCAAAAATAAACTTATTGGAACTGGCATTTAGGTTTCTAGAAGTTTGAGGAAAGACTAGAAAGGGTTGCTTTTCTCTGACTTAAAGTGTGAATCAAAAGGAATGTACATTATCTACACATTTATCCTCATTGATATTCATGCTAAATCCTTGCTGAGTAACCATTTTCATTTTACCGAGAAATAACCTTGATTTGGGCTCGCTGTAAACGCTTTGGCATCCACTACACAGCGATGAAATGATCCCTGAAAGTGCCAAGTGATTCAGAGAATTTATTCCAGCGCTCCTGAATGGACCACCTGCCGGAGAATGGGTGGTTTGTTTCCCATCTTTCTCTCCATTTCTGTTTTTGTGCTGCCAAGTTGAGCAGGGGGGTGAGCTGCCTCCTCATCGGTGCAAAGGCATCTCAAAAAACCAGTCCAATGATCATCATTACTGATTAAAAAAAATAGTAATTGTCAGTAGCATTTATATTCTTACCATTTTTATTTAAGATCAATTGGGAAAAGTGTTCACCTTCTCATCAGGGGTTTGGATCCCGACAATAGCATCAATATTTATAGCTTAGAAAAGACGATCATCCAGCTGACACTAAACGACCGCGGGTGTCTGTTAGCGCTCTCCTCCAAGCGTGTTCAGCTCTTCTATTATGTTGCTTGAGCAGCTGTTTGAAAAGCTGCAGTGGCTTCATAGGTCTCATTTTAATGCTCACCACATTTTAGCACACGTGTTAGCACATGTTAGCGCTCACCATCCCATGCTAGTCGGGGAACTAGTGAGGACGAAACTAAAAAGACAGCATTTTAACCAAGAGGAACTCCAAATTTCTGGATACAGCCAATCCTTTTAAAACAGTTTATAGCAAAATTTTAAAAAAAAGCTAAACTCAAACGTATCATCAAATGGTTGATCCAGTATCCCATGACAGCAGGATCGGGTCTTGCATATTGCGATTTATACCACAGTGCTGTTCTCAGTTCTGATTGGTCAGAATGAGGTTCTTTCGTGGGTGATCAACAACAGTAACAATAAATGGAAAAAAGTACATCATGCTGTTCTTTAATAAATAAAAAAAAATTGCAATTGTTTGCAAAATTCTGTTGTATAGGGGGAATCGAACACTTCAGGTCATGATGTTCAGGACGCCACCACATCGTTGATTGCTTTACTCTATCAGCATGACACGCAAGTCGTTTCTGCATTACATACTGTAGAATAGCTCGAATTAGGAAGCTCATATAACTCCCCATGATCAGAAGCTAGGATAATGGCGGCTCAGCTGTTAAGATTGTGTTCTAGTGAAAGTTCAGATCCCGGGACTTCCAGCGGTCAGAGATTCTGAACCCTCATTCTGCTTGGACTGGCTCAGGACTTGGATCGAATTTTGCCTCATTTGCAAGTCACTTTGAAGAAAAATGCCCAAATCAATGAGGTAAATGGATTAAAAAAAAATCAATGGATGGGATTTTAATGCTTTTAGCCTACAGAAGGTAGAACACAATCACCTCCGAGCTGGAATATCTATTATTATTATTATTATTATTTACTCATACTTGTGAAAAATGCAGCAATATCAACATATGATTCCATGTGATAGCAGATGACGTAAGCCTAAAGTACACTCTCTCGCTAAAGAAAAGACTTAGATTTAATGGTTAAAACAAAGCAGACTACAAAGTGTGCTCTGAAACCTGAAACTATCAAGAGGAGCAGTTCATCACTAGCTGAGAATGCTGGCTAGGTAAAAACCCTCTGTTAGTGAAAGTAACAGCTCTTAGCTAGTAGTATTGTTCTTGATAATCATCTGCTAACAGTCGTAGACTTCTTCTTCTTCTTCTTCTT
>CM074971.1:1714615-1725755 GCA_037577455.1 Pangasius macronema
CAGCCTGTTTGAGTTTAAATGCAGTTTTCAGTAAATTGCCTGCTCTCTGTTTTTTGTCTCTTGCTCTTGTTTCTTCTTTTGACATTTTGAAGAAGTTCTTACAACCTGGTTACGACCCAGCAGTGCGAAGTGTGAATACTAGGAATGTTTCTTCCGGTCTTAAGATTTTGATCAGGAGTGTATATATATATATATATTAATTTATCAATTAATTATAAACAAAACAAAACAAACAAAACAAAAAAACAGTTCCACTTTGTAAAATCTTCCAATCTTGTTAACATATCACGGTGAGTTTGAGATTCTTTTGCTTTTTATTTTATGGTAAAACCGTTAGACGAAATGAGAATCAAAAGTTCAGAAGTATCAGAAGTATTTCAAATACATTAATATTATGCAAATAAATGAATCATTTTTTTAATGCTCTTTTTTTTTTGCATTTTATGGCAAGAATATTTAGTATGCAAATCCATTAATAGATTCTAAACAATTTATTTTACTTAAATTTAAATTGAAAAAAAAAAAAGAAATATTGAGGTTTTAGGATTTATCTGCAATATTAATTATGCAAATCCATTAACAGATTTATGAAAAAAATCATCATTTTATTTTATTAATTTGTTATGACAAAAATATCAAACAAAACGTTTTGTTTAATGCACAGCAATATATGCTGTGATTATATGACAAACTTGTCAAAGTTTAAAAAAAAAAAAAGCCTTGCTAAAGTCGCTTGAGTCCCTGTCACAGCTGATCTGACCTCAGCGCGGACCTCAGAGCGGCGAATCGCTGATGTGTGCTGCAGCGGGCCTCAGATGTGTCGACTCTCTGTGTGTTAACTTTATTCGCTAAGTTTCTCCGAGTGCTAACCTTGCAGGATAGAGCCGTGTGGGTCGCCCATCTGTCGCACGGGAACACACACTCGGCTGGCTACTGCAGCCTTTCACTTTATTTATTCTGGCTCGTAAGCATTTTTTTTTGTCTTTCGGTGAGAACAGAGTGGCTTTTTAAGATGAGGAGACATCGACGTCCAGGTGGTGTGAAAAACAACCACACTTGGAAAAAAAAACAGCAAACTCGCAAGTCAGGAAAAAAAAAAAACAGTAATATATCACAGATCAAAAGCTAATGTCTGGAGCTAGTTCAGCATAAGCCTGCACAAGCAGAAGACACAGAAAGGAGGAAATGTGATGCAAATTTGATTTGTGGTCATTTTAATAAAGTTAGTTTGTCCCTAAAGTGGCTGGTATTTGCTGGATACAGTGCTAATTTTCTGTCCTAAGCACCTAACAACTGTTGTTATTAAGGGTCCAAGCACCATAGTCATTGTATTTTCTGCTACAAATTATTGTGATGCACATCTTTAAATACAGTTAGATTATCCATAGATGTCATTAGAAAGATCAATTTGTTATACCTCAGATTGCCTCTGAGCGACTTTGACAAGGGCCAAACTGTCACGGCTGGACGACTGGCTCAGGGCATCTTCAAATCAGCAGGTCTTGTGGGGTGTTCCCAGTGTGCAGTGGTTAGTACCTACTAAAAGCGGTCCAAGGAAGGACAACCGATGAACCAGCGACAGTGACATGGGCTTCCAAGCCTCATTGATGTGCATGGGAAGCAAAGACTAGTCCGTCTGGTCCGATCCCACAGAAGAGCTACTTTTTTCAGAAGAGCTGTGAAAGAAAAGTGACAGACCACACAGTGCATCACAGCTTGCAGACCAGTCAGAGTGCCCGTGCTGACCCCCGTCCAGTGCCGAAAGCACTTACAATGGGCACGTGAGCATCAGAACTGGACCAAGGAACAATGGAAGAAGGTGGTCTGGTCTGATGAATCACTTCTTCCTTTACATCATGTGGACAGTCAGGTCTCTTAGTTGTGGAAGAGATGGCACCAGGATGCACTGTGGGAAGAAAGCAAGCTGGCGGAGGCAGTGTGATGGACTGAGCAATGTTCTGCTGGGAAACCTTGAGTCCTGGCATTCATGTGGATGTTACTTTGAAATGTACCACCTACCTAAACACTGTTGAAGATCCTTCATGGCAACGGTATTCCCTAATGGCAGTGGCCTCTTTCAGCAGGATAATGCGCCCTGCCATATTGGAAAAATTGTTCAGGAATGGATTGAGGAACATGACAAGGAGTTCAAGGCGTTGAATTGGCTTCCAATTTCCCAAGATCTCAATCAAGCATCTGTGGGATGTGCTGGACAAACAAGTCCCATCCAACCACAGCACACCTTCAGAGGTCTTGTGGAGTCCACACCTTGATGCGTCACAGCTGTTTAAGCGGAACAAGGTGGATCTACACAATACTAGGCACTTGGTTTTATATAAATATATATTCTTTCAAAGATATCTTCTGCTCCGGCACCTTTTCCATCATTTTAGCGTAACTTTGGTATATAATGCTCATTTTTATTTAGTGTTTGTTTAGTATGTACAACATGATTTCTGAATCGTGGTCAAACCTTTAGATCGCACCAAAGTAAGCAGATTCCTGCGTAATTGTTTGATTTTCATTGCTATTATTTATACTATTTTACTTCCAAACCTTGCTATAATGATGGAAGATATTCATATTACTTTAAGCGTAACTGTCGGAATTCGCATGCCCTCGTTTCATGATCACATTCAGCTTTACGTAATTGTGAATAAGAATGCTCGAGTAGTCCTTTAAAGATAATCTCGTAAGAGGCAGCACTTGAGTCTTAGATCTAAATTGCAGTATCAGTGTTGATATGTATATTCAGCTTTTTTTTTTTTTTTTTTAATGCTCATGCATCATATGCAAATAAAGCAAATAAATAAACCATGAGTTTTCATTATTCAGAGAGAATTGTGATGTTCGCACAATCTGAAGTGTGAGTTTATTTATACATAAAGAAATGGAAAATCCTGTCAGAAGACTTTCAAAACACCAATTATCAGCCTGTCGTGTTGTAATCGTAAGAAGATTAGGGATGAACACATCACAGAGGAGGAAGGGAAAAAAAACACACACGAGAAGTAGCTTTTCCTCGCCATCACTTCTGTTCAGTTGTAGTCCAAATGCCTGGCAGCCGAACTGAGCCAGATGACTGGATGGGGTCCGATATGAACATTTTGTCACCACCGATCATGGCACGCTAGGTCAGATGGAAGGAAAGAAGGTAGTGGCTGTGTTCCTAATCTACTAAAGAAGTCTGCTTGGGAAAAAGGCCTGAGGACAGAACGCTGGTGTGGGACCCTTTCATCGTGCATATGCGCCAAAAATCTCGTCCATATCCGACCATATGGTCCAGAGCAGGACGTTCGATCTCCTCGTCCATCCTGGCATCGAAGAAAAGAGAAAAGTGAGAGAGAGAGACAGCTGTCTTCCTCAATATGGCACTGGAGAGTGTTATTTCCTCGTGTCTTATTCTAGTCATTTAAGCATGAAATAAACACCGTCATGTTTACAGAGCATCATATACATTTCATTAGTAAACCTATTTGTTATTTATGAATCAATTTATTTATGGATAAATATAATGTTTTATTGATTAATATAATGTTTTCACTTGAGATCATTTTCACAGCAACTCCTGTCAATATGAAACAGCGTAGCAGGGAATAAAACATTCCGTGTCATGCTCTTACAGGAAAATAATCAACAGTGTTGCGGCGCGATGAAGCCGAGTAACACCAGAGAGTTGATTATTTTCCTTTAAAAGCATCTCCTGATGTGTTTTATTCCTCTTACACCACGGCAAATATCCAACAGTTAACATGATGCTTTATTTATTCAAGAATGATGCTGTACATTTTATCCATTTATAGCTACATTCAGTGTTCTTGTTCTCACTTGCGCTATAGCAGCTGTAAACAGTCGTTCCCAAACCAGCCTCTATTTTTTTCCTTCTCTCTTGAAATGAAAAAGATAAACAAACAAAAGCGAAACCTCCTGTGTCCTGAAGGTGTCGGAAAACTTACAGCTTTACCCCTGACCGTTCCACTGACGCACTGACACTGGAGACTCCTTCCATAAACGTCTACTCAACACATCAATGATTACACATGTTTACTATAACAACTTAAGTCCCTGCGTAAGCTGTTACTATAGAAACAATGATGTATTAGAGCGAGAGCGTTAGCGCGAAGAAATTTATATATAATACAAACGCCTTACGCCTTCTGACCAATCGGAATCCAGAACCCAAGAGCGATGTGGTGTAAATATAAACAAAACATGTTTATGGTAACAGAGAGAGTGAAATAGAAGCGGTTCGTGGTGAGGGTAATTTGTCAGGATTAAATCTCCGCATCCTTGTTTTGTCTCGACAAAACTCACAGCGACTGTATCATCATGATTAACAGGAATTATTCTCCACCTGTGTTGCTATATCGTGTCTGCACTTTTCCTCCACCTGCGCGCACACACACACACACACACACACACACACGCACACACACACCGGAGCTGCAGCTGTGCATTATGATGATGCCACGGATTCACACGACGTCATGCCTAGCATGCCTCTAATTTATTCCAGTGGAAAAAGTAGGTCACGTGGCACGGCTCGCCTGTGAGTCAGCCCCATTTGTCATTCTAATTGTGTTCCCTCCTTCCGAGCATCAATTTATTCCACCTAGAGGAAAGCAATTCAGTGCAGAAGTGACTGTGTGGCCACTGAGGACTGACAGATGTTATTCATTGGTGTGTCTGGTTATTGTTTTTAATACGTAGTGCAGATTTGCCTGACTTTCATGATGTCTGATTAAACACCTTTTTGTCTAGTTAAACAAGCCGGACATTTAACACTCAAGACGTCCGAGTTCCTCTTATTTGCCGTATTTTTATAATGAATTATTAATTATTCAAAGCTGAAAAAAGGCTCATTTAGCCTGGCTTCCCTCTGCGGTCAGCGCCGTCGATAAGTCGGTGGATATTTCCTCTCAGTAATGCAGAAAAGGAGGTTATTCGAGCTTTGCGTATTTGAGCCGCCATCCGTGTATTTCATTCACATCTACTTACTTTCATTAAATTCTGATTTGTTTTGTCCTTGCAGAAACGGCCCTTGGTTGTCAATAGCTTTTCATTTTTTTAAGATGATGGACTTTAGCAGGACGTATTGGATTAGGAAGGATTTTCTCGAAGGACGGTGCTTTGGGTCTGACCCAGAAGGGACATAATCCACTCTCGAGATTTAGCTTCAACTCCCCGCCAAGAGACTGTCACTTTCTTCAGATTGCACAACGTCAGATTTGTGTGTTTAATGAGAAACAGGTATAACGATGATCTTTGTTTAATGAATCTCACAGCACGAGCTTTTAAGGACCAGCTACAGAGGAACGGGGTTTGCCAAAAAAGATGGAAATGGACTTCTATTTGTTCCAAAGTGTGAAGTAAGCAATAAGACACCTGGGGGCCTGCTTTTATAGGAAAATAATCAATGACTGAGTTACTGTTACTACCCCAATGTCATCTTTTCCCTTAATCAGCACATTCTGAAGTGTTATATTCCTCTTATACTACAGCAATTTGCCTACAATTCAATTTGTTTTGTTAATTTAAAAATTGAAACAAGTTAGTTCCTGTTATCACTTATGCTAGAACAGCTATAAACAGCTCGTCATGTTACCGAGAAACCACAAAGAAGTATACGCTCCTTTTTCCTTAAAGTTACAGCTTTACTTCTGACACTGGAGACTCCTTCCATAGATGTAAAATAGACATATCCTTTCAGAAAGCTTCAGAGAAGTCCCTGTTACTGAGCTGTTTACTACAGAAGCGATAACGTATGAGAACGAGCACATTAATCAACACTATAGCCAAACTACTACTGTCGAAGCTTTTGCTACAGAAAATTCATCACAATCTTCCGACCAATCAGAGTTCAGAATTTAACAGCGCTGTTGTATTAGAGGAAGATGTCAGGAAGGTGCTTGCATCCTGTGAGGACATGTCTCTGACGTCTGTAAAGCGAGACAAATGGCCGTTTTGTGAGGACCTTGACATAGAGCGCTAAGCTGCCGGTCGTTTGTTTTCATCTCTTTATTAAAGAGGAATAATTACATCTCTAACCATATAAGGAAATGTATAAATCTTGGCCATATCTATATTCCTTAAACAAGCGAATGCTCAGGAAAAAAAGATGGCACCTGGTCACCCTGACCAATAATCTAACGGCTGAGAAAAGAAAAGAAAAACCTGAGTAGTGTGAGAACAGAGCTTTCTTCTCTCAACCTGTTCTCCGTCTGGCGCGTCAACACAATTCTTTGAAATTCGACTCGCCTCTCTCTTGCTATTTTCTTTGAAAGCTTGCTTGATTGTAAGCGCCTGCCTTCGCGGTGTATTATTAAAATCTGCACTTTAATGCAGAAATTGTTACGTGTATTCGCCACTTCTTAAGAGTCACATTTCCTGTAAATTCCTGAAGCACCCTTAACGAACAAGCAATCCAAAGCTCTGCTTGATTAGGTGATATTTAACATTAAACTCCACCATTTTAAAAGGCCATTAAGCTCATTGAAAACACGGCAGGTTCTCAGTCATGATTCATGGCCCAGAAAATTCAATTCCAGCCCACAGGATACAGCGACGGTAATTATTTTACACCGTCGCCTTCACCACGCATCGCATTAAGTGTGCATCTGTAGGTTTCAAGTGTTTGTGTCTGCTTTCCGATTGCCACATATAGGACAGGAAGCATGTGTTCACATCCTGCTGAGGGAGGCTGAGGTTAACTTCGTGTTGGAAAGGACCAAAGCCACCCAATCTGTCGCTTTGGCAATAACAGCCTGAGTTTTTTTTTTTTTTTTTTTTTCCAGATCCAGAACAGGAAGTGCTGCTATAGGAGAGCTGTTAACACCATGTCCTACAGATGGATGGATGGATGGATGGATGGATCTGACAGATTGACTGACAAATTTTTATCGGACCAAATCACCGTTGCTAATGATTCTAATAATAAATCTGAAACCTGTAGCTCCTAGTTAGGATAGACAACTAGAGAGATGGATGGAGGGATGGATGGATGGTAAGGCTGATGGTCGGAAAGATGGGCTTCATTGATTTTCAAACAGGAAATGCATACCAAAACAAAGCCAATAATTAGATAGCAAATACTCTTAGCTACAAATAACCATCTGTAGAGTGTAGATTTCTATTTCACTATCCCTCCATCTAAAATTCTAATCATCCATCCATCTATCCATCCATTCATTCATCCAGTAATTTTCCAACTACCCAAATGTTTAATCATCCATCCATCCAAACATGTAAATATCTAACCATTCATTCAAGCAGCAATTCATCCATCCATGCATTATCCATATATCCATTGTTCCAAACATCTATCTTCATTTTCATCCATCCATCCATCCATCCATCCATCCATCCATCCATCCATCTATACAATCATGCAATCCTCTATCCATCCATCCACCCAACCTTCCAATCATCTTTCCAACCATTTAAACATCTAATCATCCAATCATCCATCTATCCAAATGCTCATCCATCCACTCAAACATCATCTCTATATCCATCCAAACATCATACAAGCATTATCCATCTATCATCCCAATTTATCCAAGAATGAAATCATTCATTGATTCACACATGCCTCCATTGAATTGTCATCTATTTCTCCTCCACCCATCTAACCATCCATCCTCCATCATCCATTTATTACCCATACATCCATACATACACCTACACGATTTATTATTTCATTTTTCCAACATCCATCCACCCATCAATCCAATCTTACACAAATAACTTCTCAAGATTTCTTGATTTCGTCAAGACGTCATAAACCAGCCTCCTCTTACGGGTTGGTGTTTGAGTGTAAATCACTAGCGTGAGTTTCTAATCCTCAGCGAATCAGCATCAGAGTCAGCACAAATACTGCGAGCTATACAGAGTCTCCTGATAAAAGGCTTTTTGTACACATCTATTGTGAGCTATTGAGCAGTTTAATTTGCCCTCATTTTTTAGCTGGAGGGACTTGGGCCTCAAAACCACCTCGCTCCACCGGCCCAGGCGTTTTAACCCCACCTAAAACAAATGACCTTCCCTGTGAGAGCAAGAATCAATGTAATTGAGGCCGGAGGACTTATCTGGAAGCCAGAGAGCGTTTACAGACAATGCTCTGGCTCTGACATTAAGGCGAGCGTTTCTCCAACTTCTCTCCCCAAAGCCCGACACTGTGTCCGTGAACTGGAGTGTGTGTGCATCTCGGATTGTGAGGTAACAAGCTGGAATGTCAGACTAAAGGCATGAGTGAAACTACAGCGTGTCATCATGCTGGGCAAAACACAGTTTGGGTGGAATATGACCAAAAGTTTTTTGGAACTCAAGCCCTTGTAGGCAGAACCTTGGTTCACTGTGGACAGATGGGATTGCAAATCATGCTGTATTTATTTCAGATATTCTTTGATATTTTTTTTTTTATATAAACACATTCCAACAGCAACAGATTTGACTACATTAGCACACCAACGCTGATATCACAATTATTACAAACATGGCAAGATAACAAAATTATTATTACTTGTCAAAGGTGTTGCTAACAGTTTTTTGTTTTGTTTTGTTTTGTTTTTTTTGTGCATTGCAAACATCAATCCATGTTGAAAAAAACATGGCACCAGTACTTGTAATTCTTATTTAAAGGGGCGTGGCCTTTGTGCCCATCTGTCATAATGGAGGCGTGGCTTCTGTTCCTATTATTCCCATTGAAGGAGCTGTAGACTTTGTACCTGTCAGTCCTAACCAAACATCAGTAAATCTACTCATCACATTGGTATTTCTAAACGTTCATTTATTCATCCACTCACTCAACCATCGTCAATCTATACATCCAAGAATCTGAAAGTATCTGTCCAAACATCCCTCACCCATCCATCCATCCATCCATGCCTCCATTCATTCTTCCATCAATCCATTGACCTAGCCATCCAGTCATCAATCTATCTGTCCATTTATCCAAACATCCATCCATCCATTTTTCATCCATTTATTCATCCATTGTTCCAAATATCCACCCATTAACTGCTCATCCATCTCTCTCCGTCTATTAATCAATCTTAAATATCCATGCATTTATCCATCCAAACATCATCCATCTGTCTATCTAATCATCCAAACACCCATCCATCCTGACAGCCATCCATTAATATTCCATCCAGCCATTCATCTATAAATCCCTTGTTCCAAACATCCATCTATTCATTTCCCATCCATCCATCATCCATTCGTTGTTCCAAAAATCCATCCCTCCATCTGTTCACGCAGTCCAAGTTGAAGTCTGGACCCTAGTCAACAAACAGTTTAGTGTAAATGTACGCTGAGCTTGACTGAGGACCCTCAGTCACCATATTTATACTCGTTCTGTTCCCCGGTTTATAAAACCATAAGAGATTCGAAACATTTCCAGCCAAAGGTTATATTTCACTCTCAATCAGATTGGCTTTGAAGGCGAGTAAATATACAAACAGTCTGTGCTTAATCTGTCTTGGTACAGGTTCACATGGCTGGCTTGATAGAAGGCAAAACCGAAGACACCATCTTCAAAGCAGCCTTCAAAGGAGGCTGCAGTAATTTATACTTATTTCAATCACTCAGAGATCAGGCGCGTTGATTTGCATGGCTTTTTATCTGCCATGTGGGCTCCTAATTACGATCTGGCCTACGGTGCTGCTTTTGTGTCACTAGCACAGAGACTGTGTGACATGTCTGTAATTGTCTGATCATCTCCCTTAGTGGTCAGCATCCCAGGACAACATGCTGATTAAATAACACACTGTGTGAGGAGGCCTGAGATCTATTTCTGACCATGGAAACTATGCATCGGATGCAATCTCACAGCCATAACCTACTTTTTTAAAGAGGTCTGATTATACAGCAATAATGAAGATAGTGGAGATGATGAACTAACACATACACAAAAGCAAAAGGTGTGAAATTCATCTTATTTCAGAATCTTAATTGTATGTTGTTAATGACGACTTACAGATTTTTGTCATTTTCTCCGAAGTTTGTAGAGCCAAATGAGTTTACTGTCATCGTGCATTTTCCCGAACTTAAAGTGCCGAGGTCGCATAAACACTGCGTTGTGGAAAGTAGAAAGTTCCAAGTTGGAAGATCCCAAGTTCCTAGTTGTCATGAACAAAGCACTACGGCTTGAGGAGGTACTCAACCTCCACATCACCGCTCCACAATCTCGTATGCTGTTTAGTGAAACAGTTTTTGGAACGAGTAGCGGCTGCAAACTTCTCTGAACTCAGTCAAGTGCTGTTGCGTAAAACTCGAGAGGGAAAGAAAACAATCTGCACGTACAATTCAGATTCCTGATGCTCATGAAATGAACATAGCAGCTGCTTCGACTGAAACCTGCAGTTTAAAGATTCACGGTGCCAATCGTCAAACGTCAGAGCGTGAAATCTCAGTCGGAGTGGAAAGAATCGGATTAGTCCCAGTTCTGTCAAGGAAAAAGGGTAAAGCGATGGAAACTCTGGAGATTATTTTAAGTTTATTTTCCAAAGGTGAAGCCTGCTCATTGCTGTGGAAAGAAGGAGGGCGTGTGGAGGAAATGCAACGCTTTTGTGGGGACAGATGAAAGCAGGATAGGATGAAAAATGGCCCGAAGTTTTGAAACACAGACTGATAAAAGCAAAGACGGGACAATCGATGAGGCAGCACTCTTCCTCTCAACTCTATTGTGCTCCTGTTATATATAGAATACGCTATTGTCGCTACTTTGAGGCTGAGTTATTGCGACCTATTGTGTGACTGAGACAAGACATTTTAGTTGGCAGCAAAACACGAGTATTTACGAGGCCAAGCTCAAACTTTGGAACCCTCTTCTCTTCGTTAGGATTTTTAGGGGTCCGCACACCAAGGTTGCTGAAGCCCTATTGGTTTTGCTAGGATCTTTAGGGGTCCAAGCACTGATGATCGGATTATTCTTCTTTGGGGGCTCGATTGGAAGCCTCTTGTTTCTACTTCTTCTTCATCTTTGTTTCCACCAACATTGATCATGCAGACCAAACCATAGGTCATACAGATCATAGTACTCCTTCCTGAGATTGACTTGGTGGAGTGAAGTGAAGTGAAGTGACTTTGTGGCCAAGTGTGGTGAGCCATACTCGGAATTTGTGCTCTGCATTTAACC
>CM074971.1:1741341-1756476 GCA_037577455.1 Pangasius macronema
CACGGGTGTGTGTGTGTTCACTACTGTGTGTGTGCACTTGGATGGGTTAAATGCAGAGCGCAAATTCCGAGTATGGGACACCACACTTGGCCACAAAGTCACTTCACTTCGCTTCACTTCACATTATAGCAGCTATAAAGTTCTCCTTTTTTTTCAGGTTAATGAGACCAAAAAATGCAGCTCGTTGTGCTACAGAGAAAAACCATAAAGTGCAAACTTCAATAAGATTTGAATGTGCTGTTTGGATTAAATAGAAAAGAAAAGGTTCTGGGTGATGAATTGTGGGATTTTCAATCTATTCTTGTCAGACATTTGATGTTCTGAATATTTGGGCGGGATTAAGACACATCTGGACTGGATATCTGGATAACAACCGGAGTACGGGAGAAAGAGCAAGAACAAGAACAAACGAGAAACCATGCTAGGAATCTTTTTTCTGTCCCCGTGTGCAGGATTTTCTTTCCTGTCTTTCTTATAGCATCATTCGCACTGAGCTTTAAAATGAACCCATTCTGACGGCTGCTATAATTTGGAGGCGTTTGAAATTAAAACCTACTTGTAAACAACTCCACACCTGCTTTTTCAATCTTCCCAATTACATACATAGAGAGAATCCTAAACTCCTTATGCTCGTCTGATGTAGATGTCTCAGCCTGGCTTCCTTCAGCCTCCCGTACTACAGTCGTGTGATTGGTTTTTCGTAGAAACGGATAAATCTGGACCGGTTTCAATCAGCAGCAACTGAAGGCACATCTGTCGGTGCAGATGTTAGCAGACAATGGTCTCATAAACAATCACAAAATAAAGCTTTGCAATCTGTACAAATCCCCACTGGATTTCAATCTATCTTCATTCATATATACGAATACAGAAGGTAATAATCTCCTGTTTGTGGCCGTCTGCTTTATGATGTCGCCGTAGCTCAGGGGAAGAAACAAAACAAAAAAACTTTACGCTATTGAAAATCATTCAATTATTTGGATAAGAAGCCAGCTAATGAAAAACATGTCAATTATTGTCTTTTAAATGGATTGGCCTTTATCGAGTCATCTCTGTAAACACGGACCGCGCCTCAGGACATGCCGGGGCTTCGTTTCGCTTTTTTGCCCCTTTTCCAATTTCAGATTTGCGATTTTTGCGTGAACCGGTATTTAAAAGCCATGTTAATTAAAAGTGTATGAAATAGATTAGCCAAAATGAGCACCATTAATCAAGAAGTCTATTTTGCAAAGACTCGTCGGTTTTGGAATTAATCATGTGGGCTGAATGGGCGAGGACGGATTGCTAGCGTGTTGTGCTAGCTGCATGTTACTAGCCTACACGATTATTCTGACATGTGAAAGGAAAACACACAGCGGATCGATTAATTCAGTCACTGAATGCATTTTACCTTGTGTTGTGTGTAAGTATCAGCTAGGTAGATGAGGATTCAATGACTCCATGGTGTGCTGTGATAGGAAAGTAATCAGCGACAGGGTGGTGTGATGACGCGGGGTTAGGGTTGTTTATTTTCCCATAACAGCACATCCTGACGTGCTTTATTCCTCTTAACAAAACAGCAATTTGCCAAAGATTACAATATTTATTAAAGGACAACACATGTTTTTTTATCCAGTTACAGTTACATTTAGTGTATTATAACAGCGATAAGCACTCATTCCATCACCAGCCTGATTTTTTTCTCTATTTTAACAAAAGCACAGCTTCACAAAGTGCATAAGTTCCAACATTTCCAACATTACGAATAAAAAAAAATAAAATAAAATTGTTGGAAGACATTTAACGACATTTAACATTCAACTTTTTTTTTTTTCTCTCCCAATTTTAATTTTGTGATTAAAGATTACATGCATAAAAAAATATATATTTCCAAACCATCTTAATTAACGGCGTGCAAAATAGATTAGATGAAAATGAGTGCCATTAATCAACAAGTCTATTTTGCAAAGACTCATTGGCTTTATAATTAAGCATGACCTAAAAGTTATCCCAGAGATCCGAGTTTGGAAGCAACGATCTGTAAAAGAGAAATGAGCGGAATTTAGAGAACGTAAGGCCAAGCGTACGGCGCTCGGACTGCGACAGATCCCTTTGTGGACGTAAAAAACGTTACGGAAAGTGCGTGAACAATGTCAGTATTCTTGCACTTGCGCTACAGCTGCATTGAAAGGAAGTGTTGACAGCATAGAGAATGAGCAAGGAGATGAGTTCGGAGGAAGGAGGACGAGGCGGTGGAGGAGAAGGAAGGAGGAGTGTAATGGCGTATCTGCTAAATGGGAGAGTGATGGGGCGATTGTGCGAGGATGAAGGCGAGTCATTAATTAGCGTGGCTAATCTGTTGTGAAGGTAAGCGTTTTGTGAGCCGCTGTGTCAGGCAGCGTGCCCGCACTTCACCTCGCTTCAGTTCACTTTTCTCTTCCCAAACGTGGCAGGACGGTCTATAAATCCTGAATGCGGATGACCTTGATGCCTTTGATACCATAACACATAATCACGTTGTCCCTTAAAGACTCCATGTAGAACCCTACAGCGGGGTAGGATCTCTTTATTGGGAAGGTAAGAACCCTTAAATGCCCAGTGAAGCCTTAGGGAACTCTCGAACCCTTTTCTTTCTTTGCTTTGGGTGTTTGGATAGGATTAGTTAAAGTCGGGAACTTATGTAGTTATTACTAGGAATATCATGTCTGGAAAGATTATGTAACATCTTCTATACAAATGAGCAATAGGAGAAAACACAGGTGATATATCCAGTATATTAGATCTGGATTGACATGCTTGAAGAGATTGCGTTATATCCTGCGGGAGAAGAGGTTTCGCACTTGTTTGTGTGTATAAATATCCTCCAGGAGGTGTTCACTCGTTCCCATGTCGTCTCCAGCTGAATCCGAAACAAAAGCCAGTGTCAAAATGCAAAACAGTGAAACGTAGACAATGTTTAAGAGGACATGTCAGAGAAGTGGCACTTTTTAGGGTTTTTAGGTCAGCTATTGAGTTGCTAGCATAAGGAAAGGCTAGGTTATGGTCATGTGACCTAATAATAATCTAATGCGCCTCACGCAGCCACACCCCCTACATCAAGCACTCATAATGAAGCTTAGGACAGTTTGGAAAATGTTGTATATGTTATTAAATGCACTGAGAAATTGGTTGATTAACTGAGCTTTATCAAATACGTAGTCTAATCTACAGGGCTAATGAGAAAACTAGCTAGCTAATCGAAGCTAATGAAGGGTCTTTAATAATGCGTCAACAAGCTAACACAATGTGCTTTAGTAACTTTAACCCTGAATGTCTCAACACTTCAACTGAATATTTTTGTGTTGTTTGTGAAAATATGTTTTACTCATAGCCAGTCATAGACAGGGAGTAATATGGCGTCCATGTGGCTTCATCAACTATCTCCGTTTCCATTACGATCACACAACAGGAGCGTCGCTCGTCCGCGCAGCGCTCGTCTGATTTAACGACACCTCCGCGCTAAATACAGAGGAATATTTGTAAGGCAGCTCAAGGAGCAGCGGGAGATAAGTCCATTCAGAGGACGTCAGCTTTGGACACGATGAAAAGCCATAAAACTGGACCTTAATCGGCTTTCGGTGTAGTGTGGCGGATTACGCCGGCCGAGTCATTAAAATGTAATGCCAGTCGCAATGTTCGGTAAATTCTCACCGAAAAGAGGACTTTGTGATTACATTTCAAATTGAGCTGGACATTTCTGGGTAGTCTCGCAGCTCAGCTTGTTTCTCCCTGGAGCTCTCTGTTGGCAAGAGAACACGGAAACTGGGCTGCGTGTTATAACATGTCTGGCCTGGATTAATGATTCATCACGGGATGTTAGTAAAGTGTGATGTCATCGCAGGTCGTCGTTATTGCGACGCGTTTAGTGTCATGACTCACTTACAAAGCAGCTGCGACTGAGCCGTAGAGTAAAAGCTAAAGTTGTGGTGCTAATCACAGTCATGGCACAATCAATAGATAAGGAATAAACTTTACAGCTTCTCAGTAACACGGCAAGCTGCATCTCTTGAATTATGCAACAAAGGTAACTATAAATGGATAAAAAGTTCGATGTTTGATGTTGCAGCATCTATAACTAAAGGTGTTGAAGTGTTTGTACTCCATGTTTCTGTATTTCTGTACTAAATAAATTTACAAGCAGGCAAAAAAAAAACCTCTGTAGCTTGTCGAAAATTTTGACAACGCTACAAGAGCACGGTACGTCTCTGAGATCGAGAACCCGTCTGCTCGGCTGTGTAGGTTCCTTCAGGACTCCAGAAAGCTCCAGGACAGGAGACGCCACTCGGCAGCAGAAACCACCCATGCACATGTCAGGAAGCTGGATGATTTGTAAGTTGCAGCTGTGCTTTCAAAACTATAAACCCTGCCAAACCTCTGAAAACTCCTCAGATCTGGCTGTAGGGAGCCTCCCTGCTGATTCAGAGACGCTCCCGGACACGGACACGGACACGGACACGGACACGGACACGGACACGGACACGGTCTGAGCCTGAGGTTGGAGAATTCTCTTTCTAAAACAGGTAGCTTTAAATGTCAGACGGTCCGGGAAAACCTGTCGGCCGAATTCTTTAAAAAGCCAAAAATTATGACCGTTCTTTTACAATGTAGAAGAATTTTGATTCGCTTTATAACTAAAAATCGTCTCTCTAAACATCTTTTAAATGCTAGCTTGCTAGCTTAGCGTGCTTTCCTCATGCAGTGAATGTCACGCTTTGATCAAGTTGTTACTTACGTGCTACACTGGATCATAAGCTCATTCAGGTCAGGAAAAATTTTGGGAAAATTTAGCCAACAGAACAAAACGTACCGAATGAAACAGAGATTTTATTTCCGCACTGTTATAGCGTTAGCTTGAGGAATGATCGCTGGAGTGGAGAGCCATGCTGAGGCTCTTGTTTTTAAAGACTGATCAAAGTGATGACTCGTTTTCCGTCGCACATGGACATTTCATTATGTCAAGTGCCCGCTGAAGTCTCCTGGTCTTTTTCCAATCAGGTTCTCCACTGTAGCTTCAGATTCCTGTTCTTGATGAGGTCTTTCTCCATTGCAGCCCAATCATCCTCATGGTTTGGAGTGTTACGAGATGCTTTTCTGCTCACCACGGCTGTAAAGAGTGGTTATTTAACTTGCCATATTCTTCCTGTCGGCTTAAATGAGTCTGGCCGTTCTCTTCTCACCTCTCTCATCAACAATGAGATGTTTTTTGTTTTTCGCACCATCCTGTGTAACCTCTATAGACCGCTGCATGTGAAAATCCCAGCAGATCAGCAGTTTCTGAACTACTCAAACTGGCACCAGCAACCATGTCACAGTCAAACTCACTGACATCACTGAGAGATGAATCTGTTCTGAGGTTTGACGTGAACATTAACCGAAGCTCTTGACCTGATCTCCACACGATCGGCTATGGCTATGTGCGTGCAGTCGACTGATTAGGATTTTTAGCCAAACATGTAGCGCAACAGTAACTTCATTTCTTAAATGATGGGATGTTGGAGGAAATATTTCAGATCATCTGTTGTTATATTAGCGAGAGCGTCGTGCCATATGGCACGGCTCTGTGTTGTAGCGACACCTCCGCCCGAGACACAAAGCCGTTAGAGAGCTGCAAACACCACGCAGATGATCGCTGGCCAAAGTTCACCACATTACAACAGATGAGTCACTCATTACAGTTAACTAGCTTTTATTAACAACATACAACACACACACACACACACACACACACACACACACACACACACACACACACACATACGCGCACACCAAGTTGCTTCTTCATCTAAGTAAATATCACTGTATTTGAACACGTTATTTGAAGTTTATAAGCACTTCATAACACATACACAAGAATTAAACACTTTCTACGAATCTACACTTTCTTTATAACATGTAAGATCGCATTCGTAAGCCATTATACACATCGTTATAATTATTTATGGCAAGGTATTACCCTACTCTGCTAACAGAGTGCATCATATGTCGTGTTTACGACACATTATAACACAACGCTAGAATAAATTACATTTGGCACATTTTATACAGTATGTGTTAGTTATGAGTGCAGGTTACTGAAAGACATATGGTATTATAACACCATTATTACAACTTATAAGTTGGAAAGTAAACTAAAACATTTCTGGTAACACTCTCTATGATGTTGGGATGCATTCATAACATGTTATAATGTATTCGTAAGGCATCATATACATTGTTATCACTATTTATGAAAATGCATTACAGTTTGTAGCGTTGTTTATAATGGATTTATAAATAGTTTAAAATAAGTAAGTAAGTAGTGCTTATAGCACATTATATGACCATTACGTCTTATAACGCACGATGCAAAATGGATGATATAATGTATTATAAAGACTACTTATAATGCATTCTGTTAACAATTTGTCCAATGCATTATCACCTGTAATGCATTTTCATAAATAATTATAATGCTTTATAAATACATTATAAAATGTTATGTTCTTTGGTATTGGTGTTATAATGTGTCATAAGCACTACTTATAACGAATCATGTTAACAATTCACAATTCATATAAAGCATAGCTATAAAGCTATAAAGTGCAATGCATTTTCATAGATAATTCAAGCAATGGGTATACTGCCTTACCCTACCTTATGAGCACATTATGACATGTTACGAATGTTCATAGTTGATCAGAGATAAACTGATAGACGGATTTACTGATACAAAGTACTGACATCGGTGACTCCTTCCAGATAAATGGCTCCTGAAACATATCAGTGAGGATGCGATTTTTCTGAATCATGCAGCGCTTCTACCACACAAGTCCCTGTGAACGAGCCGTTACCATAGAAACAATAACGTATTAAAAAAAGGCACGTTGATATACAGTAAAACCGTGAATTGCAGCTGCACTATTGTCAGGTATACTGTTATAGAAAATTAATCTACACCTTCTGACTAATTGGCTTTAAAAGTGGCCTGAAACTGGCGGTGGGATCAGATGTTTTAGGCGAGGTGAACAGTGACCTCGCGAGGGTGGTTTAGCGCTGGAGTAAGAGAGATGATCTAATGAGACCAGGTTTTTTACTAATGAACCAGATGGCGCCTTTTAAAAAGCAACACTCGGTAAAGCATTGTGATTTCTCCACTGAGCGTTCTTCCCCATCGCGTGGAATCTAGCAGGTTATTTTTGCAGGCTACTTATTAAAAAACAATGTGTTTCTTTCTCTGATTTTAATTCCATTCAATCGCATTCATATGTTAATGCACTGACTGCTGCTGAAATCAGAACCCGTGCCAATTACAGATCAAATCTCACATCGCTTCCAGCCAGCGCGCTCTGCCGCGGGCCTCCGTGGGGCATAAATTAAAACAAACTTCTCAGCGTGCGATTTTTTATCTGTGATTAGATTCATTGCTGTAGCCCGAGTGAATAAATAGCTGGGTTTCAAAGTTGTGTACTGACAGCCGCGCTCGCCTGCTTGCTGAGATAATGGCACGCTTGCTGTGTGTTGTGCATGCGCGCCCTTAAAACTCTTATACATCAACAAATATCGCAATCACCATCGCAGATTAGCAGGGCGAAATACGTGTTATTTACGTCTGTTCAGATCCTGTTTAATTCTCTTCCTGGTTGTGTGATGGGCGTCAACAAGGGGCGGAGCTACTGCAGAGACTCGTCCATGGGGAAGATCAGGCAGAGCCTCACCGTATGTTAACATTTATAAAGTCATAATTCACAATTCATTTTAAATTCCACTGATTTATGATTAAAGTCGATGTTGCACTGATTTGATTTTCTAAACCTAGATCTCTTTTAGTGCTATAGAGCTCTTGTTGTGCCAGAAATGGGAAGTACAGTGAGTGCTAATACAGGCCCCTTGGGGCAGGTATCACGCTGCCCCATGCTCATTCTATGAAAGGGTGGTTAATGAGTAGGGGTGGGGCAACAGGCTTTTTTTTATATATATATATACACCAAATTGGGGTAGTTTAAAAATACTGAATGACCACCAAGATCTCGTTTTATAGCAAATAATCAGAATGAACCCGAATGACTTTTTCTACAAACAAAGGCAAAGTGTAAGTGCAGATAGTGTGTGTATGAGCGACAGAACCTTTCCTGTTGTAAGACTGGAAGAGTGGAAAATGTCGACACATCAGAAATGCGCGTGCACAACGGTTCCAAACCCCATTAACCCATAACACGAATCAGACAAACAAGTGCAGCACATCATCTTTACTGGAGTTAAAATATCTTGTGTAATGTTACGTACCGTAAGACTGAGTTGTCTCTACCGCTAATTAATTTCAGTGC
The DNA here is from genome assembly GCA_037577455.1 of Pangasius macronema. Taxonomy (NCBI): domain Eukaryota; kingdom Metazoa; phylum Chordata; class Actinopteri; order Siluriformes; family Pangasiidae; genus Pangasius; species Pangasius macronema. The sequence continues at coordinate 1,749,663 of CM074971.1, forward strand.
AAAGATTCTCAACAGTCTCTTCATTCATCTATCGGTTCGTCTATTCACCCATTTGCCTCACGGTTTCTATGGTGACGAGCGCGAATACGGTTTCTGCTTTGGCTTGTTACCTCATCACTTGTTTAGTGTTGGCTCTTGATTCGTTTGTCTATTTATACCCTGTTGTGTTTGCGAACCTTTGCGCGATCTCTTCAGTTGGTATGAAGTTATATGTCTGAGCCTTTCGTTTCTGTGCTCTACTGCACAGTCTTTTACATCTTTATACTTTCAGCTACGGTTATGATTTCTCAAGACTGCTCATCAACAGCAGCTTGATCCAAACACTCTTTTAGCACAGTTACACTTTAGTTCTTGTTGGTGTGTGTGTATTGTTGAACTCTGTATGTCGTCCCTCTATACCTGCACCTTCTGCTCAGACAGAGACCTTGTACATGTAACATGTGCTTGGTGAAATGAAATGATTTAGATTCTGATTGCACCCCACTTTGACCTCGGAGTATGATTCCTAGATTGCCCTTAATAAAGCGCATGCTGAGTTTACACACTTGCATCCTGCCTCATCAGCCTGAGAACTCTTTCTGATTACATGGCACACATTTGGTGATTATGTTTCCATCTATTAGAGGATTAAATGGTTTCAGTTGTTTGAATGGAAATGTGTGTGTTGTCGTTGCTACTTTGGATCATCATTCATCTCGAACAGTTTATTACAGAATTAATTGATTAAATCAATAAATAATCTAATCCAGTGTTACGTTTTTTTTTGCAGCGAGTGACATGACGGACAATTCAGTAGCTGCCACTAGTCAACAATTACAGTCAGCGAGAGAGATGTTACAGCTTTATTTCTCTTTTTATTTCGCAACATCAAAGACTCTTTCCCTGCTAGTGGCCTGAAGCGAGGCTGCACGTACACAACGCGCCCGGACCCTGCTGGCTTTCTCTTCACGATTAAAGCCGAGTGATGTAACAGCGTGTATGTGTTGGTGCGTTTCATGTCTGAAAACTCCTGCAGTGTGTGTTCATAAAGTATTAACGGGGACTGGCCTATTTATAATGAGCTCCTTATGAGCTCTCTCTGGCTCAACGTGTCTTTGGTACAGTTTGTAAAATTTCTTTTAACATTCAAGTTGAACTTTCAAGTTTCGGAGATTTACTGGGAAACAAATCATTGCTGTAAAGACAACGTGAAATTTCATCGTATTACACGTATTACACACCACGTAGGCGTAAGGAGTGTATATTTATGGGTTCGTTACCTGCACGAACTCATCATGCTATGCTGCTATACTGTATGACATCGTGCGTAGATGTTATTCCCGGGAATTATTCACATGAGAAAATGGCCTGCGTGTGAAAAAAAAATGAGTCATTTGAAAAAAATGAATGAATCATACACAAAAATAAAATGGGAAAGTTTTATTTATTTTATTGAAAATGTAAAAATCGCATACGGAAAATCATTTTGAAAATATTTGAATTTTTTTTAAATAAATAGTGATGTTTATAAAAAAAATATATAGAGTATATCTCAAAAAAAAGATATTTAAATATGTGGAAATAAAAGCATGCAGTACACATAAAAAGGTATGAAACAAAGTTAAAAAAAAAAAAATCACCGCAAATGTCACGTGTGAGTTTTCTATACGTGATTTTGATTAAAATATAATATAAATTTATGGTATTTATAATTAGATTATAATTCTGATTATAATTTTGCTGTAGCTTTGCGTCAGAAAGCTGCAGCTTTAAGGCATAAAAAAAAAAATGTATTTTTCACAGTGGTGTCAAGTTCCCCGGAAATCCTGGAGTGAGACTTTCTTTGTCCTTCCTTGACATCCGAACAGAAAAAAAAAACTCTTTGATGACATGGCAAACATTTTTTTTTTTGACTGAAACGTAGGAAATGAGGACGAGTGTTTCACGCGTTCTTGTAGGGGTGTGTGACGTTCCTCACAACCCCGCCGTCTGGACTCGTCCATCTCATTGTAGTAATCTGTTCTTCCTTTCCGGTGTGCAGACTTTCAGCTCATTAGGATCTGTACAGTGGTGTGTGTGTGTGTGTGTGTGTGTGTGTGTGTGTGTGTGTGGAAGAGGAAGGACTGCATGGAGGCTGTCAACATGGCCACCAGGAGACATTTTCACACCGACTTCCATCCCACAGCGCGAGTCGGCTTTCGATGGGGAACACGCTCAGGAAGGCCACTAATGAGGTGCTGGACCTGTTGCGCTGCTTGTTCACAAAACTTCGAGCTGGACAGAACCACAGGCGCCGGGACAGTCGAGACACCTGCGACGTGTAAGATGCATGTTTTTGCCAGAACGTGTCAGTGACCTGATCGTCTCGAAAGAGCTGGAGGAAACTGCCACACTCCACTTCCTCAAAGTAGCTCTGGCTCCGGGAAGATCGGGAGCGGCTGGCGTAAAGGCACCGGCACGGCAAACCCTCACGCGTGTTTAAAGGATACAAAGACATCATCATGATCATCATCATCATCATCAGATTCTTTGATGGTGATGAATGTTGTAAGACTATTAGACTAAGACTATCTTTAATTTCCATTACTAATTGAGCCGTAATGTACTTAGTGCTGATTGTGGCTTTCCTTCTTTCCCAGGACCGATGTGGGCGGAGCATAAATGACAAATGGCTCCATATTAACTGCGTATGCTCACTACATAGGGTATACACACATAATGACACTGTACACTCTACTGTAGTGCACTGAACACACTTTTCACTAAAAGTACTGGCTTCATTTTGCTCAGTTGCCTCTATTAACATGAATGCGTATCTGTGAAGCGGACTTCACACACTTCTTTTACACCTTATTACCCACAGTCATGTTTCTGCGTCGCTGTTCACACCAAACGGCTTCCTGTCAACTGCGTATGCTCACTACATAGGGTATACATGCTCACTACATAGGGTATACATGCTCACTACATAGGGTATACATGCTCACTACATAGGGTATAACATCATGACATCGTACTCCCTACTGTATCTAGTGCACTACTTGCACAACGGAACGGATTCGAGACATTCACACGGAAAAAAGTGCAACATCAACCTTAATTACATTGTCTTCTGTACAGTGAGTAAAATTGTTGGCGCCCCGGCTTCATTTAGTCATCATTAAGCCATGAGTTGTGTGTGTGACGCATTGCTACACCCACTCTACAGTCAGAAATGGCCTTTAAAATGTGAACTTTTACTAGCATGATTTCCTGAGCAAATCTCCTCTGTTTGAGAATTAGCCTAAATAAGATATGAGCTGAAGCCGGGCCAAACGAGTCCAGATGTTTTCCTGGATGTGAGAAGACAATCTGGCATGAATTGAGTGTGAACTGTCACACCGCGGGTACGTCTCCGTCCCTACAGGTCCTTAACTTAAAAAAAAAAAGCACATTTGCCACTGCTAAATCTGAACTTTATAAATGTTTATGAATATTTGGAGTCAGAGAGTGGCTTGAGTGCTTTCATTTATTATTTTTTTCCCCACCGCTGGGAATAAGGAGCGAGCTAATGCAGCAATAAATACGGAATCCAACAGCCTTTGCAACTCTTAGTGGATTCATTTCACAGTCAATTGGCACTGCAAGGCTGTCGAGCTGCCGTTATTGAGGAGCCGCGCTGCCAAGAGAGAGGTGCGAGGCGAAGTTTTTCATGCCTCCTGCCTCCCTTTTGTGGGAACGGTGCCGGGAGCTGACAGCTCTTACTAGCGGGCTTATCTGAACAACTTCTCTCGAGCTCTCTGAAGAATCGAATTGGCCTCTCTAGAGGGGCGCAGAGGTGCCTCGTCTTATTTTTCTTATATTTTATCTCGAGGGCTTTTTTTTTTCTTTTTTTTAATTTTATTTTTAGGGTCTGAGAACTAAGTGTATCTACAGATAGATATTCATAAATTCGAACGCAATTTGGTGTGTTATTGAGTTGCTGAATGATAGCTGTTCGTGCGTCGGTGACATTCCTGCTTAGTTCACGTGCTAAATGTTTATAAATCTCGGTGAATGTCGAGGTGTTAAGTCATGTGACTATAACGATCAGCTAATCATTTTAAGCACGATGTGATTATTTTGATTACTGCGCATTGACATCGATTGCGTACGCTGCACGTCTACATGGACTGACTGAAGGAGTATACACACTTCAGGATGTGCCGTTAATGGAAAATAATCAACAGTGCACTGATGTGATACAGCACAGTTACTGCTATCACCCTGAGGTTGATTATTTTCCAATAACAGCCCATCCTGATGTGTATTTATTTCTATTTACACCACAGCAATTTGCCAACGATTACAACTTCTTATTAATCAAAAGAGCAAAAGTCGTACTTGTTATCCATTTCTAGTTACACTTATTGTCAGTAAACCAGTTAGTTGCCGTTCTCACTTATGCTATAGCAGCTCTAACAGACTGTCTACAGCAAGTTGACACTGGAGACTCATTCCATAAACGTTAAGTGATCATCTCCTTACAGAAAATTTCACCATATCAACTGTTCCACGTTACACGTCCCTGTGAAGGAGCAATCAGACCCGAGCGCTCGGCAGAGCTGCGGTATAAAAAGTTAAAGGGATCTGTCTAAGCAGATGAGCTTCCATTATTTATTTATTTAAATATTATAAAGCATTATAACCTTGCAGTAACCTGTATAATCAGGATTGACAGCGACATTTCGTCAGTAGGTGAAAAAGGCAGCGGCGTATCGTCAGACCCATCATTCTTGGCCCTCAGGGCTGTGACTCTCTGACCTTCCGCAGTGTTTTTATTTATTTATTTATTTATTTTCAGTATGAAGGTCTCAGTGATGGTCTGAACATCATTATCTGGCAGCGCAGCACGATTGCTGACTCTGCAGCCGAAGCCGAAGCTGACAGATGGGTAGAGCTCGCTATCATCGTGACACAGGAGGACGCCTCGAACAGCAAGCTCGCTTAATTAGATCATTAGGATCTCCGTCGTGCTTTAGGAAACGAACGAGCGCTCGGCGAGGTTTCCCCTAACAATAGGGGAAGATCATTATGAGGGTTGGTGCTGTTTGACTGAACGGTGACGCTTTGTGGATCGTATCATGTCATCAGAAAGCTGAAATAATGACGGGATGGAATGTTTTATAAGCTTCACTGGGAAGCCAACGTAATTGTCGAGATGTTAGCTAAAACATCATCCTATCGCCGGTACCGCACAGCATCATTTATATCACTTAGCTCACTTTTGGGTTTTCTTTTGTCGTCAATTCTTAAACTCTTCTAGATTTTTTATGTCTTTTTTTTTTTTTCTGAAAGTGGTATGAGGAGATGAAGCTAGTGGGTGAGGATGCAGAAGATAGGGATAGGTGGAGAGTGATGATTCGCTGTGGAGACCCCTGAAGGGAAAAGCCCAAAGANGGAAAAGCCCGAAGAAGAAGAAGAAGAAGAAGAAGAAGAAGAAGAAGAAGAAGAAGAAGAAGAAGAAGAAGAAGAAGTTTTAAGTTTGGCCGTCGAGTTTTATGATTTGCTGTCATGTTTTGTGATTTGCATACGTACGTAAGAGGAAATGCCAGAATTTCACCAGGTGCTGGGTTTTCCCAGGATGTGTGTATGCACTTCTTAATCCTTTACTTCCTGCTTCCTGGTCTTGTGAAACGTGACATGAAGGATTCGATGCATTCAAGTCCAGCTTTTTTTTCCTCACTTGCAAATCTTCACTTGACTTCATTGAAACGCACATTTTTCCTTTTTAACTTTGCACAGAACAAACGTGTTGCGCGGACGTTTATCTTTCCAGTACCAACCGTTTATTTTTCCTTCTGCTCTTCTTCTCTCTCTTGTCATAAATCATGTATCCTTTGTGGTGAGTGTTTACCTCCGCGCGTTCGGGATTCGACTCGCTCTGATTAAGATTTGGACGCTCAGTTGACGGCGGTTCAGGCTTCGAGCAGATTTAATTAAGATTATGAGGTGAACTGCGAGGTTATGAGTACAAACAAACTCTCGCTATCTGATGCATATGTGACAGTGACCAAAGGAAAAAAATAATAATAATGGGATTATTGATATTCGTCTCAAGTCAAGCTCAAAGCTCATCCAGGGAAACGTGAGAAATATTGGCAAGGAAATTTGTAATAATTATATTTTTTTCTTTTGTTTAAACTTTCGTTTGGATTACACCAGAGTGTGTTTCTTAGATGTCTGTAAAAATGGCTTGTGCTGCTTTTTCGTAGTCAAAAAGAATGGATAGATATTATAAGTTACGCAGTTCATGGCCTGGACTTCGCCATTCTGCACCAACGAGTTATTCAGTGACTTTAAAATATTTATTATTAAAAGACATCAGGCTTTATGGTTGCGTCTCGCGAATGAACGAACTTGCGCGTGTTGTGTTACGTATTGAGGAATTTTATGATAATAAAGTAAACAAAATATAAAGCACAAACTATTTCAGTATTGCTTCATGAGGATCTATAAGTGTGTGTTATAGTAGGACAGTATGATCAGGTGATAAGATAATAAACTGTTAAATAAATAAACCATCAGAACAGCTGTTTTGCAAGCTGACAAATCGACACTGAGTTGCGGAAATATGTGCGTGCGGGATATTCGAAGCGAAGGAAGAAGAAAAAAGTTCCAAATATGACTGATTTTATCTGCAGAGAGAAGTGAAGTGACTTTGTGGCCAAGTGTGGTGAGCCAGACTCGGAATTTGTGCTCTGCATTTATCCCATCCAAGTGCACACACACAGTACTGAACACACACACACACCCGTGAACACACACCCGGAGCAGTGGGCAGCCATTTTAGCTGTGGCGCCCGGGGAGCAGTTGG
>CM074971.1:1762832-1773451 GCA_037577455.1 Pangasius macronema
TCGATTACACAGAGTTAATATTTATTCCAGTCATAATCTCAGTTTGCTGTTCTCTATTTCAGATGTCTTCTGGTTACGTTCTGATACAAGTGTATTGAAAAATGATAGAAAAAGAAGTTGCTGCAGAATTACTATTGAGATGAGTAATGCTAAATAAATAAATAAATAACGCAAACAAGAAAACTAAACCGGTGACACATCACTAAACCCTTCAGTGGTGTGTCAAAGGATGAATTAGCTTTAGCGTGGAATGCTCAAAGGCTAGCATAAAGCTGAAGCTTAGCATAGAGCTAAGCTATGTCCACTGTTAATTGGGACTGAAGGAAGGGATACAAATGAGCTATAATTTTTCCTTTTATATTCTTCTAATCTGACTTAATTTCCGACCTGCCAATCCCCTTGTCGAATCTGGTTTGCTTTTGGGAATGAGTAATAGAGAGAGAGAGAGAGAGAGAGAGAGAGAGAAAGAGAGAGAGAGAAAATCACACACAGAAAGCCAAATACATCCAGGGACCTAACCCATGCTAAGCAAAGAAATTCACATCCCTCCTCACAGCCTCTTCCTACTCGTTTATGCTGCGATGATTTATCGTCTCAGTCAGATCCGTCACTGCAGGTAACTAAATGGAGACTTCCCAGAGCCAGGCGGGATCAGTCTGGGCTGAGAAAATAAAGATTATGATCTAATTCCACTCCAGCGGGCTACGCCGAGCCCCAATCCCGCTGTACACAGCTAAAGGAATCAGAAGCTGAGACAACGGCAGAATGGCGAAGGCAAATGGCTCATTAATGAAGACTAATGGAGGAGATGGCACAGGGAGTGGGTAGTTTAAAGAGAGATTACAGGACCCACCTGAGAAGGAGGCGCAGGTTGAGCTAAGCTAATTAGGCTAGCACTGAAAAGAATCCTGTAGAAAAGAATGCAAGGCATCTGGCTTTCCGAAAGAAGTGGCGTCAGCCAGGGTTGGGCGGGATTCGGGATTCGGGATGCGAGATTCAGTGCCAGAAAATGACACTCGGCAGACTATGAAATATGAACTTGATTAAATTGAGCTGCATGAATATTTTATCGTCTGTGACAAAGAGGATAGGAAATAACACGGGCCACAGGCCAATGGCACATGCCAACCTCGTAAAATGAGGTGTGATGTCACCAGGGTTCAGGATCAAACTATTGAAAAGCGGCAACTAAACCCTAAAGTTCTCTTCCCTACTTCACAATTCACATCCCGTCAAGCCGGACCTTCACTTATACTTCTTTATAGCAATGAGTTACATCACAACGTTTCCTCCTTTCAGGGGAAAGTAGCTAATGCATGCTGAAAAAGTCGCCAGAAGACACCAGCTGGCGTCATATTTCATATTGTCGTACAAAATTTGCATATTCATCAAATCATCATGATCATTTGCTTATCAAAATGTGTTACAGGAAGAAGGAAGATTTTCTGAAGGATAGAATCGAGTTTTAAAAATCTATTGTTAGAAAAATAGAGTATAACTTGTTCATTAAAGAAAGAAGTCAACTTTGGTCACGGCACCACAAGCAAATTGTTAATATATCTAGAAATTTCTATCATTTCTATCAAGAACACAGACAGAAGGAGGCAGTGGTAGAGGCGTTGGGAAATAGACACGAAGGAAATGGTGACGAATGGGATAACTCGCTTTTATTACTGTAAATGCAGAACAGAATCAATGGTAATCAGGGATTAGTTGATGGGATCAGTGTTGATCAGTGATCAGTTGCTGGGAACAATGAGGATCACTGATTGTTCGAAACAGTAGTGATCAGTGATTGGTAATTTTGAACAATGGAGATCAGTGATTGGTTGACGCGAACACCGGTGAGCTGTGATTGGTCATTGAGAACAACAGTGAGCTGTGATTGGTCTTTTACGACAACACTGAGCCGTGATTGGTCCTTGAGAACAACAGTGAGCTGTGATTGGTCTTTTACGACAACACTGAGCCGTGATTGGTCATTGAGAACAATATTGAGCTGTGATTGGTCGTTGAGAGCAATGGGGAGCTGTGATTGGTCATTGAGAACAACGGTAAGCTGTGATTGGTCGTTGAGAACAACGGTGAGCCGTGATTGGTCATTGAGAACAATACTGAGCTGTGATTGGTTGTTGAGAGCAATGGGGAGCTGTGATTGGTCGTTGAGAGCAATGGGGAGCTTTGATTGGTCGTTGAGAACAACACTGAGCCGTGATTGGTCATTGAGAACAACACTGAGCCGTAAATGATCGTTGAGAACAACATTGAGCTGTGATTGGTCGTTGAGAACAGTACTGAGCCATGATTGGTTGCTGAGAGCAATGGGGAGCTGTGATTGATCTTGGAGCACTGTACTGAGTGCAAGATAGTCGCTGATGTCTGCAACAAAGTCACAAAGTTGCAAGGGTCTAAATGACAAATATTTTGCTAATCCACAAAGCCCAGTTGGCCAGTCTGATTCATGACATAAATTTATACAAAATAAGGATGGTCTGTCCTGCTGGCTGGTGCACCGAATACAGATCGGTTTATCTCTGACATATTTGTTGATGACACAATTTTTTAGCTCCACAACAGACAATAAGAACACTCTCTAAGCTGCCATGCGTATGCAAGATGGCCGCCACTCATATCCAGAGTTTGTTCAATACATTAAATGATCGTAGTACGGTAACATCGTAAACATCGACCAGGATTGCTGATAAGTAATGGACTACAGGGGGTATATTTTGGAAAGCTGTGTAATCTGCTAACTCTAGTAATCTTGTTTTCCTGTTTTGTTTGTCCTCACTGACTCGGCTTTAAATATCTAATCAAACATCCCGTTTCCTCTCCTGCCAAACGTTTGACGTGACCGTCACCCCATCAGTCTGTCTGAGCATTCCAGCCTTCAGATGGCCAAATAACACATTTTTCCTCCCCTCTCCCTCTCTCTCTGTGGAACATGTCCATCAGGCCTCCATTTTTCAAACAACAGACAGATGGTCAATTAACTTCCGTTCATTAACTCAATTGCATGAGGATAAAAAATTGCCGCGCTTTCATCATTCGTAGTGTCTGTCGATAGAGTCGTGCGGTATTTCTCTACGCCTTGTGCACTGTTATAGTCTAACGGTTGAGTTTGTGATTTCCTGATGATCCAGACACGCAGGGAAAAACGTCAGGGTTGGCATTCAGGGTCAGAAAAGTCACTAAAGGCTTCAAACACTTTAATTCACTTTTAATTCCAATTCAGTTGATCTCGACCGGCAAGCATACGGCATCCGACCCCATGTGCGGCTTCAAGAGCTGACTTCATTTATCTCCGCTTTTAATTGCCATTTGGGGAGGAACTGAGAGATTTCGGCATCTGTCCTCGTAAATAAGGGATGAACTTTGACAACCATATCAGCCAACACATATGCCTACTTCCTGTTTTCTTTACATTGTTTCAAGAACAAATTTGTCTGTAGACTCAGCTATAGCAGAATCACTACACGTAGCTAATCTATTAGTTTAAAAGAGAAATAAGAAGAGTCGAATAATTTATACCTCTCATTTATTCCCATCTCACACACACTGTTCCTGGGACAGGCTCCACATCCAGCATGAGCATCGTGAAAAAGTGTTTACTGAAGACGGATAGAATATATATCTAATGCATCAATAGTCCTTCTCATAATTATCACATGAATCACTGCAAATACGCTTAACAAAATGGCTTCCACCATCGTTGTTCAGCAGCTTTTTAAAATAGCACTTGATCCAGCGCAACCTACTATTATTATTATTATTATTATCATTATTATTTGCGTTTTTATAGTTAAGCAACTTCATGAAACCCTGAGATTCTACACTGAGGTCATAAATTCATAACATTTGCTCATTTGAGTTGTCAAACTAATAAAATTATTGACTCACAGCTCAGTTTTAATTTAATTCACAACATAATCCATCGAAAATCGGTCCTGAAGATAAGCATCGTCTCTGATTATGATGTGGCTCCTATAATCGTCTCCATCACAACAACAAAATAAAAAAAAATAAGTGGATTTGAAGGGAAGATGCTATTAATTAATTAATGAATGACATCATGTTTATGTATTGACCTTTTTGTGTATTCATTTCAGCATGACATGTTGTGGTTACGTCAAACTGTCAGACAATGATGCTGGACTTAACGCTGCTCCTCAATCGTCCTGATACCAAGCAAGAAGAATTAGCTTGAGTTGAAGGTTAGAATTAACTGCGACATAGCACTTAAGTTTATAAGTAGCTGTGTGTTATGACTGAGTACAGACACCTGACATGGTATAAATTGGCTCCGTCATTTCCGCCGTCCCATTCATCACACCAGACGTGACGTGAAGCTCGGCACGCCTCACGCAGAGCCAGTCGTGCTTCTTCTTTGCTCTGATCAGATGTGAAGGTGGGGGACTGGAAATTATTGACGGTTCAGCCCGCGTTCATGGAGTGTGAGGTAGCGAATTCTGAGTGCCATCTGTACACGATCCACAGGATCTTAACCAGCAGCGTTTATTGCACATATGATTACCGGGTGTCATGCTGTTTCCGTTACAAGCCATCTGTCCAGGAGAGGCTACGGAAAAAAAAGTTAATAAATAAATAAAATCCTGCCGTGCTGGAAGAAATGAATCACTGACAACCCGCTGAGCATTCGTGCTATATTTATTTCTTTTATTTTTTTTTTCACTTTTTCACCTAGAACGCGTAGAACCGCTTTCGCACAGCTTCACTTTCCATCTTCGGTTATAAGCTGTTTATTTACTCATGTTGATGATGTCAAGGAAATATATAATGATGTTTGTGGAGAAGAGTGACATTTCCGTTTCAAAACCCATTACTCTTACTGATAGTGTATTATTGTGTATGTGTGTGCTTGGGTGAAAAAAAAAAAAAAAAAACTGTCAAACCTTGAGAAAAATATGCAATCTGCTCAGCTCAGATAAATTGCTCACCTGGGCTTGACACTTTTGACTCATCATAAAGCATATAAATTTACTATATACTGTATATCCTGCTCTCAGCATTCATGGTGTTAAATAACATCAACTGTGATACGTTGAATGAATCGGCGCTCCAAGATGACACGTTTGCCTATAAAACTTCTTTACAATTTGACAGATTCAGAGACGTTATACAGAACAGTAACATAACGGATTTACGCCGCACGTCTCGGTTCGGCTTAGCCGCTTCTCCTCGCTGCAGATGATAAGTACAAACTCGAAGTCGCCCACCTCTTCCCTTGTTGCCTTATCTTTCAATCTGCTCCGTGGCACTCCAGGTTAATAAGGGGGCAAAGCCATGCCATTTCGTCCTCGGCAATCGGCTTTATCTGACACTTTGACGGCAACCAATTACGCGAAGACAAAAATAACAGCGCGGGCCGTGGTTGGCTGCCTAAACTGGGCTACGTCTAATTTAAGAGGCAGCGGTCGCAGTGGACTGAGTTGGTTTAATAGCTGACATTTTGACGCACGTTCATGGTTAACCTCTTATTTTGGCTCATTTGTCAGTCGGCTGTCAACAGGCCTGTCGGAAGTGTGCCGCTCGGTGGTTCAACAGCTTGTCAGACAGCGAAACAGATAAATTATCCACTGTATCTATGTATTGGTCCTTTAAGCAAAAAGAAGGAATCGAGAAATCTGGCAACAAGGGGTTAAGATGAGACTTGGGGAATGGTGGACAACGCTTGCATTTTTAATTAGATCTTATATTAACGTGCAGTTATTGGTTGCAATTGTGCCTCTTCACACGCAGGAGCAAATCAACCATTACAACAGAATACTGCTTATGTTCGTTTGGTGGGTTTTGATTCATTCACTTAGCTAGCTAACATCAAATACGTGCTAACAAAACGGACTGCTAACCCAATCACGTGTGATCTGCTGAAATAAATGTATCTGTAATGAGGATGTAACTAACTAAAGTCTATCAGTTGGAGCTGCTTTGATTCGTAGCCTTTAGTTTTTTCTTTTCTTTCGTTTTTCTTTCTCTAATTGATTTCCTTTGTGAGCAATCATTGCTAATAGCAACGGATAAATAGCTTGTTAGTCTGTGAAGTTAATTCTTTATTACAGTTTTGTCAGGTAAACATGTAATTATCAGTGTAACACTGAAATTTAATCGAGAGCGGCAGGTTTAATAAATAAATGAATAAATAAACAAACATACACAATATAACCTGCAACGTATTAACATTTCACAGAACCGGAGTCACGCGGTGGTATGAATCTGCTGATTATTTGATACCAAGCTCAGTTCAGAAATGCACTAAACCTCAAAATAATAGTGATCTTATTATACGCCGTGTTTAATAATTCGCAAACAGCCACGTTTTAGCAGTAAATGATGGATTATGATGCCTCAGAATTCTAAGGCTCTAAACTGACCACATATCTAGTGTAGCAGTGGAATTGCAGCACTGGACTGACCTTTCTAGTCCATCATCTTGGAGCGATCCTGGAAAGCTGAGTCCTCAGGACCCCCCACTCGCCCCCCCCAATCTCTGCCACCCTGCCATGTTGTTGTGGTTCAGTACCAAACCGTGGTCAAACAGAAGTCCCCGAGGTGAAAGCCAAAAGTCAGACATGAAGGAGGTCATCGGAACAGGAGACCTGAAGGTTTCTCTGAAGGCACGTGGCCGTTTCCTGATGCTGGATGCTCAAAGCGTGTCCATGGACTCAGGGTCTTCTTTTTTTCAAGATTTAGAAGAAGAATTATTTTTCTGTTGACACGGCTAACAAACTGAGTTTTTTTTTTTTTTTTAAATGTACTCTATCAAACAATGGGACGCCGTCCTTTCGTTTGGAAAATAAATTCCAGAAAGACTGTGGCCAAGGCAACAGCAGCAGCAGCTGTACAAATTAACACCATTTCATACAGCACTACGTCTGCATCTAAACGTTGCAGGGAGCTTATAACTCTACTTAGCTCATTTTATTTAATTCGTGAACAAACAAATAGCTAATTACCACAGTGGCTAAATAGCTTATTAGTATGTAAGATGGTAATTCTTTAATATGGCTCAGTCCAAAAATTACTGCATAATTTCCTCAAAAGGAAAAAAAATGAATAATGAATAATGTAATAATGAAAATAATAATGTAATAATGAGAATGTATGCTAGTTAACCAGTTATGCCATTTTGTTCCAAAATTAGTGCTAAAGCTGGTCCTCACTATCTCATAGACTTTCTCTGAGATGGTGAAGTTTTCTGTAAGGAGATGTTTATGTAGCAGTTACAGAAGGAGTCTCCAGTGTCAACGGGTTGTAACAGTCACAGGTAAAGCTGTAACATCGTCAGGACAGACGAATGTTACGTTGCTTTAGGTCACAAGTTATTTATAAAAATAATGATTAATATAAGCAATAGTTGTTAAGAACACAGTGACAATTCTTGTGTATTCTGTTTACAGTATGCTTTGGTTGCTAAGCAACATGAATGAAGATATTCTAGGCAATACGCAGGAACTACCTTTTTTCTGACGTTCCATTAGATTAAATGTAACTATAAATGGACAAAACGTATGATGTTATGTTCCTTAATACATTTTTTTTGAGTGAGTATTGGCACACTTCACGACATGCTGTCGCAGAACTTTGGGGCGGTAACATTAACTTCTTTGTTGATTTTAACCCCTGTTTTGACAGGAAGAGAGTTTTGTTAAATATTGCTGAATAAATGTCGGTAATAGAAAGAAAGCTTATGATTATCGTGACCGTATAAGACAAAACATCCACAATCCTGCAGCTTTTAGTGAACCGCGAGCTTCCTGAAACGGTTTTCGAGCTCAGCGAAGAAGCAAATCAACAAACTGTGCCGCGCTCCGTCTCCTGGGACGAGGCCGCTGCACCCACGCTGTATAAACTCAACGTAAATTACATTAAACCCCTGTGAGAATAATGAACTTATTGAGTCAGAGTCCTCAGACAGAACTTCTGCTAACATAAGCGCCAGTGGACATTGGTGTTAATAACGTGGCTAATATTCTGCGGCTTTATTAAATTGGCTAAAAGATAATGAGTAAGATAAGCTGAATGTGCAGCAGGGCTTAAGACTTAAAGCTCAAATGGTGTACCTGAGGAATTTAGTCAAAATTGATCAATAAAGAAGTGAATTACTTCCTCAAATGGTTCTAGGTTTTTACTCTTCACACTTATGATATTAGCTTAACAATAGCAATCATTTTTTTAAAAAAATGTATTTACTTCTATTACTTGGTCTAAACCTTTACATTGTCCTATTTAATTAGATGATACTTAAAACTTAAAGTGAAAGTGTACGTATGATTAATCCGTTTGAATAGAACCTTAGTGTGTTCTCCACTTCACTGCCTGTTCTTTAAACACAGACCCAGACTAACCCTAACCCTAACCTCAACCCTAACTCTAACCCTAACCATAACCCTAACACTAACTCTAACCCTAACCCTAACCCTAACTCTAACCCTAACCCTAACCCTAACTCTAACCCTAACCCTAACCCTAACTCTAACCCTAACACTAACACCCCTAACACTTCACTGCCTGTTCTTTAAACACAGACCCAGACTAACCCTAACCCTAACCCTAACCTCAACCCTAACTCTAACCCTAACTCTAACCCTAAACCCTAACCCTAACACTAACACTAACACTAACACTAACACTAACTCTAACCCTAACTCTAACCCTAACCCTAACACTAACCCTAACCCTAACCCCAACTCTAACCCTAACCCTAACACTAACCCTAACCCTAACACTAACACTAACCCTGCTCAGCAAATGATAAGCGATACGTGTGAAAGTGCACTTATAATATAAAAGTCCCATGCAAAAGTTATAAGAATACCAACAAACAATATTGATTTCATTTTATTTGACATATTTAGAGTCACAATAATAGTTATAGCCATTATCCCTCATCCTAACATTAACATGGCAGCGGGGGCGTGGTCGAGTGTCAGCTGGGGACTGATAGGAGGCGGGTCGAAACAGCAGGTAACGCCTGATGAATCTCACCCGTGTCTTATTACTGCCAGTCTACTTATTTGTGCCTCTTTGTGCTTTCAGTGACTCCTGAGAGAGAGAGAGAGGGAGTGAGCAAGGAAAATGGGAGATGCCTGGACCAGTGATCGCTGCCATGTGATAGTCCATCAGCTGGATCGGCACTGGACCCGCTCGGGGCTCAGGAGTCGACCAGAAAATTGCTCCAGTACCGCCAGCTTGATGATCTGTTCTGCGGCACACTCCTGTGCTATCAATCACTGGCGATGAGTCCTTCAGCTGCTGTGCATAAGCAAAGGGGCGGGCAAACTCTGGAAGAGGCAGCGAACGGAAGTGTCAGTGGTGCTCATTAGGTGTCCAGCCGACGCATTGCAGAACCGCCCTCTTGACGCTTGAATACTCCAGCTGCGTCCATGATGGCAGCTGCTGGGCAGCAAGCTGGGCTTCCACCTGAGAGTAAGGGGAGGAGTCACAGAGCCCAGAGTCCTCCTCTGGCCGTTCTCTAAGGTGGAACTTTAGTCGAGCTGCAGGCTTGCGTTTATTCAGCCTGCGATTTTCAGCTTCACAAAAACAGGACAAGTCAACAGAAAATGTGTCCCAGACTCGCAGCTTTTTCTCCCTCAAGTTCAAGTTCACACTCCTCGGCCAACAGTCCAGGACACACTCCAAAAGCTATACAAGAACAAAGATATCTGGAGTGGCATACTCGGAAACTCAGCCGAGCAGTATGTAATCCGGGAAGCCATTTCCTCCTGGATATATTTATGTTTACTACATACTGCTTTGGCTGAGGTTTAGCGCTGGATCAGTGATGTATGAAGAAATGTATGCAGACAGATGATTCCAAGACTATTTCCCTTCAACAG
Organism: Pangasius macronema; assembly: GCA_037577455.1. Lineage (NCBI taxonomy): Eukaryota > Metazoa > Chordata > Actinopteri > Siluriformes > Pangasiidae > Pangasius > Pangasius macronema. Next base: position 1,772,690 of record CM074971.1, read on the forward strand.
TTGAGAAGTTCTGGACGAACTTTTGTTGAGGTGAAGACAGCGTTGGGGCCGTCTCAGTGAGCAGCCTCCCTGTGAAGATGACCAGCTGTGCCGTGGAGGCGAACAGAAGAAGAAATAGCCAGACAAACGTCCGGAATCTTTGCCAGCTCCTTTTCCTCCTGCCAAAGCTCACACTGGGTGCTGCTGGGTTTTGATGTTTTTTTTTTTTTTTCTCTCCACACTGGAGTACATGACAAAAAGATTGTCTTTTTTTTCTCTGAGATGGTGATGCCATGCAGGGAGCGAAAAGAAGAACATCTTTCCGGCCTTGACAGCTGACACGATGCAGGTTACCATGCAGAATTTTTGGTGAGGTAGTTTATGCGTGAGTTTGTTACGTGAGATACAGTAAGAAAACAAGACAAAACAAAACAAACAAAAAAAGTGGCAACAAAGAACAGACAAAGCATCAGGCTTCTGTTCATTTTCCACATTCATGCACAGCACAGAGCTGCGATTTCAGCAAGACATGACACACGACAAAGTGACAGAGCAACAGGTGACATTAGAATGATGTCTAATGCTGTAAAGCGACAAATTCAAACGACTGGCTCGAATCATTCCTCGGACCAATCCTGTGGCGCATGAGGTCAGGAGTTTCTTCAGTTCTCCACTTGCAAGTTTATTAACTACCTGCAATTATTTACTCTTCTTCTTCTTCTTTGGGCTTTTCCCTTCAGGGGTCTCCACAGCGAATCATCACTCTCCACCTATCCCTATCTT
>CM074971.1:1779626-1789817 GCA_037577455.1 Pangasius macronema
ATTCGCTGTGGAGACCCCTGAAGGGAAAAGCCCAAAGAAGAAGAAGAAGAAGAAGAAGAAGAAGAAGAAGAAGATTAGCCCAGTCTAACACTTATACAAATCAATCTCTAGTCTTGATATGAATCAGCATGATTTTGCAAGTACATAGACACCGCTACCCAGAAGTGGCATCATACCAAAAAAAAAAGCTTCAGGTTATGCAACATGGCTCCTCTTATACCAGTCCATAGTGAGGTTTTCAAGTATAAATATCTAATATAACGGTATTCAGAGTAGTGATTTCCCAATCCCATAGGACGGAACCGACTGACTAATGATTTGGTACAAGATCACGATAGCATTCTAACTCTATTATTTCTTTTCGAAACACTGATCAGGTCCCAGCACAGCACAGCGTAGCAAATCCGCATGTTTTTCCTCAGCTGACCTCAGGAAACCCCAACAATCCTTCAGCAAAACTTGCTAACACCTCCAGTTGCACAATAAAGCGCATTCCCAGCAGACCTGCTACAGCTGGATCCCGAAACAGAAAGTCCACCTGCCTGGAAACATGGCGAGTGACCTCGGGGAAGCAGGCGAGATAATCAAGGTCTGCCGTCGCCCTGAACCCACGCTGTTATTGCTGCTAGCCTCGGGCAGGCAGGGCTGGAGACGGCGTTCAAGCGCACAGCACCAGATTTCAGAGCAGCGCTAACACACAGGAAGCTACAACACACTTCCATTTGTGGAAGCAGTAAACAAAGGAAAGAGCAGGCAGTCTGTGACTGGACGTTTCGCTCTCTAATCACGAAATGATTTGCGCTTATTTTTGACTGACTATTAGCAAGAGCTCTGAAGAATCCGGTGAAGGATGCGAATACGGTATTCATAATGCATGATAGCTTATAACGCTTACATGAATGCTTACACATAGTGAGATGTAGTGTCTCAAGTCTGGAAAGACACTCATAATAGCAAAAAGAGATGCTTTGACTCTCACATCTTACTCATTCCCCTAATACCCTAATTCTTATTTTGCATTGTAACCAGATCTTAAAAATCAAAAATTTCTCCTCATCAGCATTCCTGACATTTTTTTTCCCTCTCTCAGTCTTACCCTGCACATTCAGCGTGTGACGTGGCGGCTATGACTGATGTGTTTATCATAACCCAGCATCTCAAGGACTCTGTGCTCCGGCGTGGGCGTGGAACGCAGATGGCAGCGGTGAGCAGTGCATTGTGGTCCGCGGGTGGGCTGAGGAGCAGGCAGGCCGGCAGCTGTCGGCCCGAGAGCTTGTCAGAACGCTGACGGCTGGAGAGAGGTCAGGACGGCCAATCTCTCAGCTCTCCTGATGCTGAGAGAGAGACAGAATGATGGACGGATCTGTGGAAGCGTCTCTCGAGGGTCTGATCTTCAGGCTGACGAGAGGATGCGAAAGGACAGGGCCTGGAAAAGCTGCACTTAAACAGGAAGTGGATTCTCTGGAAGCACAAAATGTCGTGAGAGGAACTGATGAAGTCTCTCGAGATTACTCATCTACTTGACTTTGCAATTTTATTGGTTCTCGCCGGGGGTGTGTGGGTTTCTTCCAGGTTCTCTGATTTCTTCTTTCTAAAGATGAATGAGGGAATGAAAGAATGGTTGAGCTTCTGTCCTAATGCTAGAGAACCAGCTGACTCAACAAAATGGGTACAATTATTTATTTATTTATATATTTTTTTGCGTTTTTGAGTCCAATTTTGAAGGCTAGGTTCCTACTTTAATCTGTTTGAAGGTCCTGTATTGGGTTCACGTCAATCCATGCATGTTAAGCCTCCATTTTGACCTCCGAGAGGTTTTTAAACACCTTTTTGAGAACGTGTATACATGTGAGTCTGATATCCAGATACTATTATTACACTGGTCTAATTCCGATTAGCAGACCTTCAGCTTTCAGATGTCGAATGAGAAAAAAAACACAAACATATGGACACATATAGAGACGACAAACAAAATCAGGTACGGGTCCTCGGTACTTTACTCTAGAGTGCAGTGTGAAACCTTTTTTTTGTGCGCGCTACGGGGACAACGCTTGTCGTTACGGCGCGAGCTCAGACTTCCTGACTTGCAGACGTTTGCTGCCACATGGGGGAGATTTTTAATTGCTAAGCAGTGACACTCTTATTCGGGGAGCTGTCAGATCTCCTGGATTAAACACACTTCACGTTAAATTCGGATGAGCACATGCTCAAACACTCAACATAAATCCTGCCTCGTTCAGGGAGAAGGCGGTGCACCGGTTCTTCCTCCCGTCCTCTTTTGTGCTTTTATTAATTAGACTTAGCCCTATAAAAAAAAAAAGAAAAGGAAAAAAAGAACGAGGTTGCTCCCTCTAAGGCTTGGCATGGCCCCTGGAGCAGCGAGCTAATCAAATGCACAACGTCCCACTGCATTACTGCATAACTGACAGCACTTTAAACATGCGAGGGCAAAAAAAAAAAAAAAACGGCTCCTCCCGCTGTGCACGAGAGAATAATAAAGGGAAAAGGATGCAGATTGGAGTAGGCCATGTGTGCCTCATGCACAATTAGATAATAAGAGTCTGGGGAGAACGTGGCAGAGCAACCGAAGGAGAGATGAGTGTGAGAGTAAGAGAGAGTGAGAGAGAGAGAGAGAGAGAGAGAGAGAGAGAGAGACAGAGAAAGAGAGGGATTAGGTTTACTCTTAGAAAACAATCAGCAATCAGTCAGCCAGAGTGATCAAGTCTTGAAGGTCAGGCATGAAGATTGAATGATCTGAGCACACGAAGCTCCCTCTGCCCTAAGAGTCACAGCTGGCATGACCTTCCTAGAGGGCAACAACACGTGTGTGTGTGTGTGTGTGTGTGTGTGTGTGTGTGTGCGTGTGTGTTTACAGACTTCAGCAATCTGGCTAGCTAACAAGGCAGATGCACATTAGCTATTGGCCTGTAAAAATGTCCAAGAACTGTCATGCAGAATTATTTTCCTATTACATCACATTCTGAACACAAAATAATGAGAATATGGTGTCGTTAAGATTACAATACCAAAGATATCGTTGTCGGACAAGTGTCCCAACACGACGTATGCTTGTACGGCAGATGCACCACTAATAACGAACAGATTTGAAAAGACGTCTAAGCACTGAGATGGTAAGGAAGGAAGGAGTCTCCAGTGTCAGCGCTGTGACTTTAAGTTTCTTCAGGACAGAGGCATTTACGCTTTTTTGTGGTTTCTCAGTAATGTGACGAGCTGTAAGGTGAGGAAACAACTGCTTATAGCTGCTCTAACATAAGTGAGGATGTGAACTTGTTTCCAGACATTTCACAATATTAAGCGCAACTTTAAATGAATAAAAAACTTTTCAGTGGCAGAATCTCCGCTTCATCACATGACCCTGTAACTGATAATCATCCTATAATCCTTGACCTACATTAAGCCTGTCATTTTTTTATCTTTTTTATTTTATTTTTTTAAATGCCTGCACTCCATGTATGAGGGAACAGCTGGGTGCGATACCTCACAGGGAAATGAACCCATAAATAAACCCGATGAGATGGTGATGAGCACGGCGTTCCCCGTACACCTCCACATCCCCCTGGAGTTCCCCGCTGAGACTGACTCCCACTCCGGGACAAAAAAATAAAAAAAGAAAGAGAGAAAGAGAGAGAAGATGGATGGATAGATAGAAATCATAAAAAATACATTTGTGTGGTATTTTAATCTCAGAAGCCGACTATACAGTGTCCTTGACCATGCTTGGATGTGGAGATTTTTCCCTTCTTTCATCCCTCTCTGCCTTGTTCTCTCATCCATTCCTATTCTTTGCTCTAAGATGGATGGAAATATGCAAGAAATGCAATCTCTTATATATATATATTTATATATTTATATATATATATATATATATATTCTCCCTCTCTCACTTTTTGCCCTTCCCAAAAGGGGGGTGAAGGAATACATTACACTTTTTGGGGTAATCTGCTTAGAGTGTTTAACAGAAATAGCTTTGCCCACAGTGGGTTGTCTTGTGGATTATGCAAGAGCAGCAAATTGCTTTAGACGTCCCTGTGCTGCTGCCTCCTGCTCCACCTTTGAGCCAAATATGGAGATTTCAGCTGAAAAGAAAAATAAATCGACTCCAAGTTCATCTTTGTTTACTCTTCACACTAGATTCGACATTAATATATGACCGAAAAGCATGATCTTTGGAAGGTTTAACTTCCATTAAGTGTTCAGTAACCTTCGCTACGCTAAAACGTAACCAGATATCAGAGAAATGAAAAATGATTTCGATCCGATCCTGTAACAAATCGGAATTGAGTTTAGAAATTTGGGAAACTGGAATGATGATTGATTTTTATGATAATAATATAGTTCCTACTTTGTTTGCAGTGTAAGTCATTTTGTCACTTTCTCAAATCGACTATATTATAACCAAGATCTTTTCTTTTTCACCTTCTTACGTTCGTGGATTTGAGTCGTACGTATCGATTTAGCGAAATCCACGAAGCATTATCAAAGGTGCAAGCAGGGGTCAGAGCACAGCTCAGGTGGACTTACCAAGGTAAATCCATAATCCAAGAAATCGGAAAACATGAGAGAGGCCCAGAAAATAAGGCAGCAGGAAACGCATGATTTAAATCGCATGATAAGACTTTGAAACTAGAGGCAGAACGAAGCTAGCATGAAGAGACCGATTAATCCAAGTTTCAACACGGAACAGGTGAACACATTAGGGTAATCAAGCAACGGCAAACAAAAAAACAAACACACCCCTCTCATCCTGTCCTGTCTTGCTCAAGTGCTTACAGATTTGCAATCCAGACACCGCATTGTCGATACAGCATTAACGAGACACCTGTACTTATCTCCAGTTCACTCAAGAGACCTAAGCACGGTCTTGGGACTCACACACTCTAGCGCAAAGTCGAGAGGAAAGAAAGATGAACTCGGAAGAATAGCATGAATGTAAATGACTTGCTTTAGGATTACGGATGGAGGGCTTTTAAATGCACTCATGTTCCCTGGTTATGCCGTGGGAATGCCGTGGGAATGCCATGACGAACGTATTTTCACCTTTATTTTAGGTTTGTTCGTGCATTCCAGTCCACGCTTTCAGAGCTGAGAGCGCACCAAACTGATAAGTATCGATTACTACCTACAAGCTTCTACTCGATTATATTTGCACTTGATACGACTGTGTTTTCTCATGTCTGACATATGAGACCTGGAGAATGCCTTTAAAACCCAGTGACCTTAGCGCTATACAGTTCTAAGAGTAGTGTTAAGATACCAGACGCATCAAACGTTTGATATCTAAGCTGGAAAAAAAGTACCTGGACCGAGTACTTGTTTAGAGGCGGGGCCTATAACCGCATCTTTACTTACACACAGAATAATTCTGAACAAACCATAGACTGATTGCACAACATGGCTGCTGCTCCATTAGGTTCATCCATTCGTTGTTGTTGTTGTTGTTGTTGTTGTTGTTGTTGTTGTTGTTGTTGATTTTCCCTTTGGTACCAACACAACAACAGCGTTATTTTGACGCATGGCATGTTATTGTACAGGAATACCTGCAAACAAGAAGCTATTCTCAGATATTCTCCTTGCAAGAGTGCACTCAAACAAACAAACAAACAAACAAACAAACGAATAGTTGTAAAATGGTAAACGATTAAAGTACTGCTAATGTTGCTGACATTTGTACTTGTGTAAATATAGTCCAGTGTAGATATTATCTGACACTTGTACCAGTATTCATGTTATAACACATTCATAAGGCATTATACACATTGTTTATGTGCAACTGTGTATGAAAAAGGCATGACACTTTATAGCTATCTCTGTTAGACATTCTGAAACCTTAACATGATGCATTATAAGTAGTGTTCATAACACGTTATAGCGCCAAGCCGCACTTTAAATAGTGCGTTATGAGAAGATATACTGGTGCTATAATGTGCTATAAGCACTACTTATAATGTTCTTTTACAATTTTATAATTTTACAACTGCTCTACTTTTACAAATGCATTATAAGCAATGCTATAAGCAGTTGTGCCTTTCCACAAATAATTGAAATGATGTGTATAATACCTTATGAATGCATTATAACATGTTTATAAGTCATTATACATATGGCCTTTGTAAATGGTGTTTCCATAAGGAAAAGCATGACACTGTTAGCCATGCAATAATACGTAATACTTAGTAATGGTAATGACACTACGTAATATTCATCACAAGTATTGTATAGTCGTGAAACGTCAGTTGATTAAGATAAGATATAATGGCAATAAGAGGCGCTATAAGCAAGCACTACATATAATGCATATGAGTGTACATTATAATGCCTTATGGATGCGCAATAGTGCCTTATAAATGCATTATAACGTGTTTTAAATCACTACACTTTGCATAATGCATTATGAAAAGATATAATAGTGATATATCAGGCTGTTATTTGATGAATATTACGTAAGAAAATTGTTAAATATTTATGTAATGTTTGGTATGACTGGAAAGAATTTGTTAATATTACAAGTGCATAATGCCTTATGAATGTGCATAATGCCTTATGAATGGTTATAATACCTTATGAATGCATTATAACATGTTTTGAGTCATTACACTCATAGCCTTTGTAGAACTTGTTGCCAAAGTTTTTTTTTTTGCTTATATAAAAACAACCGACACATTTAGCATAAATTAAAGCCTTTTACTGACAAAGTCATCAAAGAGCAGCACGTGTCGCGATCCGTCACTAATTCCATTATCAAAAGCTCAAATTAAATCTGCTTGTGCGCGCCTCCGAGCTGGTCGTATGTAAGCCAGCCGACGCAGCGGTCTGCCGGAGAGGGAGCGGCGTTACCTAATCCTCCCGAACCGTCCCGAGCCCCACTGCAGGCGTCTCTCCAAGAGGCATTTAGTTTATTAGAAAAGTTGGTTACCTTGGGAAATCACGATCAAAGCCGAAAGAGCAATTAAGCAATACGAGGCTGTAATGAGATTTGATTTGGCTCCTGACTATGAGCCGTGTGAACCGGCAGCGGCGCAGGAGGCGAGCTCTGATGAATACTGATTCCTACATTAGCGTTCATATAGTCCCGAACACGAATCGATGTGAGAGAAAAGCCAGGAGAAACACGCACCGCTGGGGCTGCGTGCTCCAAACGGCGCCGTAATGAAGTAACGCAGCTGTAGAGTCAGGCGGGTTGATTTTTTTTTTGCGTTTCGGCAAAGTTTAACTCATCGCTCTCTTTTATTTCACTGTCGACTTCAGTGGGACTGCAGGGAAACGTTCACGTCCATCTTTTGACGTCGCACAAGCCCTGATAAACGCTTTAACTGCATGTGCGGAATACAGGAAAAGTGCGGAGGTTTGATTAGGGCGAGCTGAAGCAGAGCAAATTAGGCCCTTGGCTGGAAATAAGGTTTTTTTAAAAAATAAATAAATAAATAAATCCCACTGGCACTTTAAGTAGTATTCATATTCTCAGAATTTTTAGAAACACTTAAGGGCACACTCGTAGATGAGTTAGAAACCTTGAGACTCTGAAGCATAAGGTTTGTAACATAAAAAAAAATAAAAATAAAAAAATAAAAAAATAAACAAAAACATGGCGCTTTTGTAACATAAAATAATAAGGAGGGGAAAGAAAATCAAGCCATAAAAAAACTTCCATTCCTTCCTTTTTTTTCCAGGAGAAACATCACCATTTATTTATTTATTTATTTATTTATTTATTTATTTATTTATTTATTTATTTATTTATTTATGCTGTTGATGTGGAAGAGTAAGGTTGAATAGCATTAACAAAATCAGAAATAATAACTCAGGAGACTTTTTTTTTAAACTTTATATCAGTCGACACTCTTAATAATTTATGGAATTTTAGGAATCTATGGAAAAAAAAACATGTGACAAACCAGGATAACATTTTTTTTTTCAAAATTTTACAGTTTCAGTCATTTTTCATCTCATTTCCTTTTTTTCCAGGATACAAATCATCTTTTTTTATTTTATTTTATTTAATTTTTTTTTATTTGTTGAGGTGTGTCAGAAGAGAAACGTTAACTAGCGTTAGCATTATCAGAAATATTGACTAATAAGTACTGCTAATTTAACAACTTATTTAGGGGTACATTTACTCAAATAAAATAAAAAAATTAAATAAAAATGTAAAAAAAAATGAATTTGAAAAAAATTTAAATATGAAATACGCAGGTTTGAATTTCCACCTCATTTACTTTTTTTTCTGCTTTGTGTAGCTTCAAAAAAAAAGGTGTAGAAAAATCCAGCATTTATTTATTTCTTTGTTTGTTTATTTATTTACTCTTTTATCAATAAAAAAATATTTTCCTTCCTTTTTATAGCGAACACATTGCCATTTATTTATTTATTTATTAATGTATTCATTCATTTGTTTATTTATTTAGCTAGCTAGCTATTAAAGCTAATACGTAGCCCTAGCTAGCATTAATATTCTCGGACATGCTAACTACGAACCATTATTAGGAGCGTTTTATTTAAGAGTATACTCACAAGCGCTGTAGGGTAAAGTTTACAAACCACTATTAAAGAAAATGCATCAATATCTTCCAACCAATCAGATTGAAGAATTCAGCAGCTGTGCTGTACGAGCATTTATAAACATTTACGTAGGTTTAGGTCACGTAGCGCTACGAACACGACGCTTAAGGAAAATGTTTCCAAATTTTCCCTCCTGGTGCAGTGTAGATTAACAGACCCCCAAAAGGAAAAGCTCCATAATCCCGGGGTAAGGCGGGAAAGCCAGGGAGAGATCCGTGCACCCGGAATAGCCGTCACTCACCACGCCAGCCACGGACGCGACAGAAATAGCGTGGAAACTTTCTTCCAGTGCTGGAGCTCTACACTCTGGCCCTGGAGACTCGGGATATCATTCTTATTCTTAGCGATGAGTGGACAGGTGGAGGAATAAAGGACAGGGGCTCTATAGGGGTGGAATAACGGCCCTTTAAAATTCCCCGGCTGTCATCGCCACATCAGTGCTCGGTTGTTACGGGAGGAGGAGGCGCGCCGACGTATTTATAGAGCGCCAGGTTTTAAAACAACGACTCCTTGTGTGCAGATCGACAGACGGCTTTCCGCAGGCTTGATGGGAACCTTCGGCATACGAGATACAAGAGCTGTGGTTGCCATAGCGATATATATATCTAACAAAATCGGCTACTAAACATATCAACATAGAGTTCAGAAGAACGATTCGATCATCAGTAACAACAACAACTAAAATAACAACAAACATCCAGTGGTGGGCGTCTGCAATATTCTTATCTGAGCAGAGAGAAAGAAACAAACGACCAAATAAACATCAGTAATAATTGTGTGATTAAAAAAAAAAATTTTATTCTTTTATAAAGTGAAATTCACGCATGCACGCTGGAATAAGGAGGTCAATAAGATATCGATTGATTTATTTATTTATTTTATTTTTTATTTTTCCCAGTGGAGCATTACATGGAAGAAAATTAAAATAGAGCAGATATATATATATATATTTCACGTTAAATTAAATACAGCAAAGCTGTAAAAAGCTCAGGACTACCAGGTGTAATGGATGATAGCCTTTTCCACATGAGGAATTTAAATAAAAATAATATTAAAGGTTGATGTACTAACAGGTTTTACAGAGGACTGAATCTTTCAAGGTTTTAGTGTAAATGAGCACAAATGAAGGGCAGGTATTACATTTGTGTAAACCCATTTCTGCCATTTTTAAGAACAAACAAAGCCATTGTTTTACTCACCTTTCTCAAAATTAGCTTTACTTCAAAACAGGAAGCTTTCCAACGATCGTGGATTATTATTACTGAGCAAAGTTTCCTAACTTTATCCAGGAATACTGTGGAACTGCATGTAATTAAATGCACGTGTGCATGTAAGCGTATGTAGCTAAACTATAAACGGTTATAAAGTACGACTTTCGTTACATAATAGAAAATTGTAATCGTTGAATGTTGTCTAGATAGATTGTAACCCCTTTATAATTGTTATTTGGACACGTCCCTCTCCTGTTATTTTCCATGTGTACTTTAAATGATATCAATTATCAAAGTGTTTAAACCTGTATATGTCTCGAGTGTAATATATTGAAAATGGGAGACTCAGATCTCAGCTCAGGAGCATGACAGGACAAAACTAAGTGCACCCCTGTGTTAGTCT
>CM074971.1:1789993-1806214 GCA_037577455.1 Pangasius macronema
GTTATATCCAGTATTTTATGATCATTAAAAGTTGTTAATGAATTAATTGTGAATTGTGTACATCACAAGTGATGATGTGGCAGAGGGGGGCGTGGTTGAGCGCCGGCTGTGGACAGATCGCTATACAATTGTATCTTTTGTAGTAGTTGAGCTTAAAGGAAGAGGATAGAAGTGAAGTCGAAGCGCTTAAGTAGAAAAACATGGACTTGAAAAAATACAGAAGACGAAAATCACCCCTTAGGGATTTTCCACAAGTATTTGGAAGGATTAGATTTGTGCATTAGATTTCCTATTTCCTGTATAAAAGTCTTATATGTATGCTAATAGTATAAGGGAATAAATACAGTGCAGGGCTTTTTTTGTAGAACCAAGCACATCTTCACTTCTCTGGGACAAAATGTCCTCGCAAGCCTCGTGCACAAAAATAAAGTTTTCATCTTAAGAGTTTTACTTTTAACCGCGCAGGTATGCAATTTTACGGTGGGTTGACTGAAGCGTGTGGACGAAGCGGCGCGACTCGACGCCTCCCCACGTCGCTCGCGAAGCAGAAACTCCATTCGCAGGGAAACTGAACGCAGGCCCGAGTACGTGATCCGTGTCGTCGTGTTCACAGATGTAGTAATAGGAAGCGGCAGGGAAAAGGCGCGATTCGGGAAACGTATTTCGCTCCCTTCGAAGCGGCGCCGCCTCTTTATCACATCATAAACTGCATTATGTTTTGATTAATTTCAAATTGCCTGTTTTGCTTCAGTAGACTGTGAAATACATTTCCCCTTTTGTAAATTTTCAATTTCTATTATTTTCCGTCCAGGAGAGGAAGGGAAAGACGCGAGGACGAGGGTTCGGGTGGTGAAATTAAGAAAGCGGAGCGTTAATACAGGCAAGCAGCTCCAATTCATCACTCACACGCGTAATTATGTTGTTTATACAGATGTCCGTTTTTTAAAAAAGAAAAAAAAAAGAAAAAGAAAAGAAAAAGAAAGAGCGCCCGTACTGCGTTCCGGTGCCGGCTACGACAGAGAGAGACGTCATTCGTCAATTTCAGGGTAATGAGAAAACTGAATATTAGCGTATGTTCATTTTCTAAAGGTGAGTGAGTCAATTTGTGAGAAACGCCAGCCATGAGAGCTGCTTTATTAGAGTCAAGCAAGCGTTCAGCTGCTCAGAAATGCGTATGGATCTACAACAGTGACTGATTGCCAGCAGACTGGAATGAGATTTTTATTAACAACCTCAATCAATACCACTTTTCATCAAGTCATTAAGGAATTTATTGTGAATGTGCTGACTTTTTTTTTCTTTACACTCACAGTTTGGCTCTGAAAACATGCGTAAACATCGTAAACATCGTAAACATCGTAAACATCGTAAACATCACTTCAGCACTTTGTGCTTGAAGTAAATAAGGAATAAAACACTCCATGTCGTGCTGTTATGGGAAAATAATCACCGATGGCGTGGAGCGATGGAGCGGAGTTACAGTTACAAACCTCCAAATTGATCATTTTCCAGTAACATGACATCCCTTAGTTTTTATTCCTCTTATACCACAGCTATTTATCATTATTTTTTGTTTATTTATAGTTACCTTCAATGTTGTAAACATCTAAAGAAGTTAGTTCTCATGTACGGTGTATTCATTTATTTTTATTTATTCTCCACTCGTTATAGCACCTTTATAAACCTTATTTGTATCCATCCCTCTCCTGCTATATGTATTTCTATCCTGCGCTGAACATTTAACAGGTACTTTAACAGATTATTGATCGTTTCATTTCTCCTTCTCAAACCTGTATATTTTAATGAGTGTATTATATTGAAAATGGGAGACTCAGATCTCAGCTCAGGAGCATGACAGGACAAAACTAAGTGCACCCCTGTGTTAGTCTTAAACACCCTAATATACAGTGTGAATTTGGTGAAAATCTGAGAACGTTGATTTTTTCCCCCAAAAAAACACAAAGGCTAACCCCTTACCTTCTTTTTTTTAAGCGAAAAAATCAGCGTTCTCCGATTTTCACCAAATTCACACGGTGTGTTAAGGAGGTCAAGACTACCACAGGGGTGCACTTAGTTTCGTCCTGTCACACTCCCGAGCTGAGATCTGAGCGCTTTAGTATGTTCGGAGTGGGAGCGAAACATTAATTCCCTCGCTAGATGCTCATGCTCTCCTCATGTTTCTCCTCTGTCCTGTAGGTTCTGGAAGTTACAGCTTTACCTCTGACACCGGAGACTCCTTCCATAAACGTTCAGTAAACATCTCCTCACCAAAGACTTCGCCATATCAACGACTGCACACGTTTTTTTTTTTTTTATCCGTTAATGTGGAGCATCCCTGTGAAAGGCCTGTTACCATGGAAACCATAACGTATTAGAACTAATGTCAGAGCTGCTGTTATAGGAAAATAATCAACACCTTTCGACCAATCAGAATCCAGAAAGCAACAGCGCTGCGGTGTCGCACACATAATGATACATTTGTGCAATGAACTTGTCTGTGAGTGAAGCTCACACCTGATCTTCTTTATTATTAAAAAAAAATATGCAAGATAATAAGAGACCTGTTTAGAGATTTTTTTTTATTATTATTATTATTATTATTAGAAAACGTCGGTCTTGATAGTCATAAAAGCTTCAGGTTAGTGGAACGGGTTTTAAATTTTGGGAGCTTCCTTCTTCAGAGTACAATAAGAACTTTATTAGAAATATAAAATATAAAGTTACATTTTTATTGACTATAAAAGCCACTCCTAAGAGCGGAAGAGAAAAACAGAGGGAGATCGGAAAGAGAAGGAAATGTATGAAAATGACAAACAGATAAATAATTAAAATGTGAGAGAGAAGAGAAAAGCCCCTATTTTGCATGAGCACAAAACGCAAACTGAAAATTTGCTGTTGATTTGTTGGGTTTTTGTGGCTTTTGTCGGGAGCCGTTTTTGGCAAGCTGTAACGACAGCATGGTGCGACGGATGAGTCAGGACTCGCGGATCATCATTATGAGGGTGGATGCGAGTGTAAAGAATGAATCCATCATCCAATATGTGCACCATTTTTAGATTTCCAATGTCCTGCACTTTAAACTGCAATTATTTCCATGCCGTAATGACACTCACGCACATGTTGGAGCTCTGATAGACCTTTAATGGTAATTCCTTGGACGTCCTCGCTGTAATGTTCCCCCAGCTGACGAATGACGAAATAATGATGCTGACCTGCTATTAGAGCCGTGTCCAGGTCTTTCATACAACACTTCGTCATTTCGCTTTATACAGTGTGTGTGTGTGTGTGTGTGTGTGTGTGCGTTATCCGTCGAGCTGACCTATCCGCTCCGTCTCCATCTGGTCCTGCGTGAAATCAGAAACGTGTGTCAGGAGCGAGGGTAGGGTGGAGCTAGGGTTAAGACCATCCACCTTGTCCTTAGCTTAGAGGTCATGAGAGACTTTCAGAGGCTTGACAGCTTGTCCAGGTTTGTTAAATAGAGAGAGAAAGAACGAGTCTGAGTGTGGTGCTTTTGATTGTGTGTACATAACAGAGAGAGGTAGAATGTGTGTGTGTGTGTGTGTGTGTGTGTGTGTGAGATGTGACTGTCAAGGTCAGACTTTCCCGAAAAAACACTGAAACTAGACTAAGGTTAAGAGATATATGTGTGTAGTAGCCTGAAAACTTTTTTTGCACAAAAATGATCAATGTCAGCGTTAGTGTTTTGTTCCTCTTATACTACAGCGATTTTCCAATCACTACAATGTTTTTAAAATCCATTTAATGTTGCGAAATGTCCATGAAACAAGTCATGTTCCCACAAAGCGTAAAAACTCTCACCTGACACTGGAGACTCCTTCCAAAAATGTCAAATAGACATTTCCTTACCGAAAACTTCACCATATCAACAATTACAAACTTTTATAATCCATTTACGGGGATCGCCCAACTTCTCTCCTGAGGATGTTGGAAAAAAATTTAAGTTACAGCTTTAACTCTGACACTGGAGACTCCTTCCACAAATCTAGGAAGTAGGTTTCAGGTCTTATTTTCTGAATGGTGCTTTTTATTTCCTCATGATGTCCAGGTTTTCAGCTTGTGTGTGCATGTTCTTTACATACATAACTGTCTTTTTATTAATGTTGTTATGTTTTATAAACGTGTACTGTAACATTCACTACCTCACGGCATTGTTCGATATGTGATATAAGTTGATTTTGACTTGAGGAATGATATAGTGGTCATTCCGTCCATCAAATTACCGCCAGTTAATCCACCTGACTTCTGTAGCGCACTTTTGGATCTCCAACAACTGTCTAGGACTATGTTAAAAAAAAAAGGAAAAAAACAGGATTTTCTATCTGGATAGTGTGCGATTGTGTGCACAGCATCAGCATGCATGTATGCACTGTTAACTGATGGTTATAACAACTAGCATGCTACAATGACCCCAAGGCCTAAAAGGTTTAAACCGGGTATCACGTTTACAATTTAAGATGCGCTTTTGAGCGGATCTACTTTTCACTCCCTCTCTGCTGCCGTCAATCACTCTCGGCTCAATGCTAACTTCCATGCTTTTCCGTGCTTAAGTAATCCATCCAGCTTCTGAGCCCTTAAGCGTGGAGATAAAGGGCGAATCCGGGAGTGAGCCGGGGGGTAGCGGGAGTCCGAAGTGCCTAGTGTGAGCAGCTGAGCACTCCGAGAAGGGAATCTCTCAGAGCTATGGGCTGAGTGTGAGCCATGGTGAACGTGAGTGATGTCAAGCCTGACATTTTCACTGCAGTCCAAAAGAGCTGAGTGATCTAATAAAAGGACAGCAGGCTTGAGGCTCATTGCTCTCGAGGTCCTAGAGAGTGAGTCAGAAACCCGGGAGAGTCCCAGTAGCCCCCACTTTGGACTGGCCAAGTGGCAGCTGTTCCTCAAAAAAGCCTTTCATCAGGTTAGCATTCCTCCGTTGCTGCTCTGGCCAGGATGAATGAGGCCACTGCTCATGACCACCTCAGGGTTTGGAGAATTCCATATCCGTAATCCTGCTGTCAAATTTCTGTTTTGCTAAATAATAGACTTCTAATCAACTTGCTTGAATTTTGGAGTTCTGGATCAATTAGAGAAAAGGACTTTTGACCATTATAGGGTGGACAAACCAGTAGCCTGGGCATCCAGGACAAGCGTTCAGGACCAGCTGTTCATTTTTTATCTATAGTTCTCCATCCTCAAATAGGTTCAACAAGCATGAAAATAAAAATAAACTATTCTCTACATTGGTGTGTAGATGTTTAAATGTCACATGATGGCATATTGCTTTGGTGTAAGAGGAATAAAACAAAAAAATGTCTTCTGTAGGACCCAGTGTGTGGATGTGTGAAGGAGGACTCAGGAGACAGGCGTACGGTGATGGAGCTTTATCTCTTTATCTTTATTTTTTTTAATGTTTTAACCAGGTGCATTTTAGTGAGAGTCCAAACAGTCCAAGGAAAAATCGATCATTAAAGTGTTTAAAGTTGTACGCCCCAAACCTGTATATTTTACTGAGAGTAAAAATGAGAGGCTAAAATCTCAGCTCGGGAGAGTGACAGGACGAAAGTAAGTGCACCCCTGTGTTATGTTTGACCTCCCTAACATGCTGTGCGAATTTGGTGAAAATCAGAGAACATCAGATTTTTTGCTCAAAAAAAAGGTAAGGGGTTAGCCTTTGTGTTTTTTGGGTCAAAAAAATCAACGTTCTCAGATTTTCACCACATTTACATCATGCGTTAGGGAGGCCAAGAGGAACACAGGGGTGCGCTTAGTTTCATCCCGTCACACTCCCGAGCTGAGATCTGAGCGCTTTAGTATGTAGTATGTACGTGTACCTGATTTTGAGCTAAAAAATCTGACGCTCTCTGATTTTCACCAAATTCACACGGTGTGTTAGGGAGGTCATGAGTAACACAGGGGAGTGCTTAGTTTCATCCTGTCTCAGTCCTGAACTGGGATCTGAGTCTACAATTTATAATACACTCAATAAAATACACAGGTTTGGGGCGCACAGATTTACACAATTGAATTGATTGCGTGAAGCATCTCAATGCTGCAACTATACACAGAGGCACTCGTTCTGAATCTGACCATCTGCTGCACTACACACATGGGCTGAGGATCTGCTTAGTGCTAGAATGATTTTTACTGTACATAGATGACAAATCTTCTTTCCAGAGTTAGGAAACATCTCACGGCTTTTCCACGTTCAGGTTAAGGTTCAGGTTCAGGTTCAGGTATCGTGTGTGTTGTGTGTAGACTCAACCATCACTGTCACCATCATCACTTGTACATCATTCACAATAAATTCATAAATGACTTTTAATGCTCAAAACTGATATTGATTTAAATCATTAATAAACATATATAATGTAAGTTAACATAAAATACTGGATATAACACAAGTTAACTCCCACTCCATACATGTACATACTACATACTGAAGCGCTCAGATCTCAGCTCAGGAGTATGACTGGGCAAAACTAAGTGCACCCCTGGGTTCGTCTTGACCTCCTTAACACACCGTGTGAATTTGGTGAAAATCGGAGAACGCTGATTTTTTCGCCTAAAAAAAGGTAAGGGGTTAGCCTTTGTGTTTTTTTGGGTGAAAAAATCATCGTTCTCAGATTTTCACCAAATTCACATGGTGTGTTAGGGAGGCCAAGACTAACCCAGGGGTGCACTTAGTTTCATCCTGTTTCGGTCCTGAGCCGAGATCTGAACGCTTAAGTGTATTATAAAATACGAGCTTCCAATTTCCAGTATATTACTCTCAGTAAAATATACATATTTGGGGCGTACAAATTTAAACACTTAAATGATTGATACCAAATTACTGGAGTGATGTTTATTCACAAGTCTAATTTCAATGCAAATCTGTGAATGTTTATATGTTTTTTTTTTTCCATCCAGTGCTTTTCTGCTCACTTTGTCCTCAAATTATACACAAGAGCTAAGAAAGCAATCTCAGTCCAAACAGTTCCCGGCTTTGTCACGTTCAGGTTCAGGTTCATGTATCGTGTGTATCGTGTGTAGACTCCACCATCTCCATCTGGTTAACAAAAACATACTGGCTATAACACAAGTTCGCTCCCACTCCGTACAAGAGTGCTCAGATCTCGAAAGTACGAAAGGACGAAAGTAAGTGCACTCCTGTGTTCCTCTTGGCCTCGGGAACACACAGCGTGAATTTGGTGAAAATAAGAGAACATTGGATTTTTTGCTCAGAAGAAAGGTAAGGGGTTAGCCTTTGTGTTTTTCACCAATTTTCGCCAATTTCACACAATGCGTTAAGGAGGTGTTGGAAACGTTCCCCGTAAAGACCAAAAGTGGAGACTTGGGTATATCTTCAGCAGGATTCTTCATTGAGAACGCGCTGGTCGGTCGCTGCAGTCATCAAGTCTAACTAAGGCTGTGATACATTAGAGTTTTATACACTTCAAGGAGGATTGAATGTACATGAAGGTGGAGACAAGCATGCAAATGCACTACAGGAATCAGCTGGTTACCCCAGCCCTGATCTCATCAGCATAACAGTGTCATTCAAATGCATGGATACTAATCCAATCAGCCTGACAGGGTCACCCATAGCTTCACATTATCATAGAGACAAAGGCACAGATGTGCCTTCAGCTTCGTTTTCACCTTTAACTTGGGTCTCTACACAATTGTCAGGAAGTACATAAAGACAAAAGGTTAATGTTTCAGACACCTAGGCTGGCTGACTTGACTTCCTTAGAATATCATCTTTGCCTCAAAATGTACAACACAATGGGAACAACGTAGTTTTAACATTTTATAAATTTGTAATCCAACAGACGTCATGACTAACGCAGCACTGCACTTGCTTTCGCCTTGTCACACTCCTGAGCTGAGATATGAGCGTCTCATTTCCAGTATATTACTCTGAGTAAAGTATACAGGTTTGGGTTGCACAAATTTAAACACTTTAATAACTCATAGCAAATTATTGGAGTAATGTTTATTCACAAGTATACTTTCAGTGCAACATGATATATATATAAAGAAGGTCATGCGTGGAACCCAGTGTGTGGATTTTATTTTCAGTGCTTTGTTTATTTTCACATAGAGCTTTTCTGTGCACATTTCCATCAAAAAAAAATCAAAGAAAGCAATCACAGTCCAAACAGTTCACGGCTTTGCCACGTTTCATTTCACGTGTCGTGTGTGTGGCGTGCAGACTCCACCAGCTCCATCACTCCCTGGCTCACGGCATGTACTGAAAGGAAAAACACACATATATATATAAGTAGCTGGTAATAACACACAGATGAGAAAAATCACACACTACCTGCTGGTTCAACGTGTCTCTCGCCTCTCTCCACCGCTCACCAGATTTACACCGTGTGTTAGGGAGGACAAGACTAACACAGGGGAGCACTTCATTTCATCCTGAGCTGAGCTCTGAACGCCTAAGCGTATAAAATATTACAAAATATGAGCCTCTCCAATATTTCCAATATATTACTCTGTGTAAAATATACAGGTTTGGGGAGTACAAATTTAACCACTTTAATGATTGATACCAAAGTACTTGAGTACTAAAGTGCTCAGATCTCAGCTCAGGAGCGAGACTGGACAAAACTAAGTGCACCCCTGTGTTACTCTTGGCCTCCCTAACACACCGTGTGAATTTGGTGAAAATCAGAGAGCGTCAGATTTTTAGGTCAAAATCAGGTACATGTACATACTACATACTAAAGCGCTCAGATCTCAGCCCGGGAGCGTGACAGGATGAAACTAAGTGCACCCCTGTGTTCCTCTTGGCCTCCCTAATGCATGATGTAAATGTGGTGAAAATCTGAGAACTTTGATTTTTTTGACCCAAAAAACACAAAGGCTAACCCCTTACCTTTTTTTGAGCAAAAAATCTGATGTTCTCTGATTTTCACCAAATTCGCACGGTGCGTTGGGGAGGCCAAGAGTAACACAGGGGTGCACTTAGTTTCATCCTGTCACACTCCTGAGCTGAGATCTGAGTCTCCAATTTATAACCTATTACACTCAGTAAAATATATAGGTTTGGGGTGCAGAGATTTAAACAACTGAATGATGCGTGTCAGTCAAAGTCTATGTGGAGTGCATGAGTTTGGATGGAAATATAAGAGGAGAGGGACGAATCACATTTCTAAAGGGGTTATGATGGATGGAGAATAAATCTACTGAAAGGACATTTCATGTAGTTTCCCAGAGGACAAGTAGGTTCACCAAGCGGGAAAAGAAAAATAAGTTATTCTCTACACAATGCCGGTGTGTACAGGCTTAAACTTAACGTGTTTCATGATGGCGTGAAGCATCTCGACGCTACAACACGTGGTGAACCTACTTGTCCTCTGGGAAACTACATGAAATGGTCTTTCAGTAGATTTATTCTCCACCCATCATAGCCCCTTTAGAAATGTTATTCGTCCCTCTCCTGTTATATCTCCATCCAAACTCATGCACCGCACGTGTACTCGAACCGAAACACATCATTCAGTTGTTTCAATTCGTGCACCCCGAACGTCTATATTTTATTAGTGTAATATATTATAAATTGGAGGCTCAGATCTCAGCTCAGGAGCGAGACAGGATGAAAGTAAGTGCACTCCTGTGTTACTCTTCGCCTCCCCAATGCGCAGTGTAAATTGGATGAAAATCAGAGAACATCAGTTTTTGCTCAAAAAAAAAAAAAAAGGTAAGGGGTTAGCCTTTGTGTTTTTTTGGGTCAAAAAATTAGCATTCTTATTTTTTCACGACATTCACACTTTATGTTAAGAAGGTCAAGACTAACAGAGAACTACACTTATTTCCGTCCAATCACACTCCTGAGCTGAGATCCGAGCCTCCAATGTCCAATATATTACACTCAGTGAAATTTGGGGTGCACAAATTTAAACACTTTAATGATCAGTATCTCTTAAAGTCCATGAGATTGGATGGAAATATAACAGGAGACAGATGTGTTCGAATAACATTTGTAAAATCAGTTAGCAAAGTTGATGTGTTGGAAGCAGGAAAAATGGGCAAACGATTTGAGGAACTTTGACTAGGGCCAAACTGGGTTGGCTAGTAGGGTGTTCCTGGTGTGCAGTGGTTAGGATCTACAAAAGTGGTCCAAGGAAGGATAACCCAGTGAACCGAGCTCCTAAGGCTCACTGATGAACGTGGAGAGCGAATGCTGGTGCGTCTGGTCCGATCCCACAGAAGAGAAACTGTAGCACAAATTGCTGAAACAGTTAATGCTAGAATTGATAGAAAGAAATGACCAAAGAAATGATAGAAACGCTAGACAATCTTTGACTATCAGGTACTCACAATAAAGGAAAAAATGTATAACTGTATATGTGCTAGTTTAAAGACTTCACGTATCTTTTCCAGAAAATGTTCAGGATATATTTCAGTATCGAGGCTAAAAACAAAGTCTCACAGTCCAATGGTAGTTATTTTTACAAAGATTGCAACCTTTTTTTTTTTTTTTTCGATCAAAAAGCATTTCTCAATACTGAGAACTCCATATAACATTAACCGAACAGCCGTTTTTTTTTTTCACACATTGGTGGTTCACAAAATCACAGCTCAACCTTTTCAATATTCACACAAAACACAGGACGTTCGGTTTAATGACTAAATAATAAATGTTTAAGAAACTCAATCAAAGCTGTAGGCATGACATCCAAATGCGCCACACTTGATCTACAGGGAGCTTTTTTTTTTAATACGAAGGCACATCAAACTCCACAATGGTTACTCGGCCACTGGCTTTCTGTTGTCATGGAGACGGCTGTGAAATCCCACATACTGTAGCACCTTCAGAGAAAACAATATTGATTGCATTCTGGCTCTCTGCGCCACGGCCATCAAGTGCATCGGCTAATCAAGAGAGGTCACTGCGGGTGCACTTCAGAGGCAATGGATTCGAGACACACCCCTCCGAAGTGTCAAACGTCACACAGCAGTCTAGGCATAACGCAGGCCTGTAAGCAAACATTTAGCTTTATTTTTCACCTCCGATTTTTCCTTTGTCACATCTTCGCTCCCGATACAGCGCGTTTATGACAATGGTTACTTTCCACCATCATTGAGTGGCACCATCGATTTGCTCGACTGCACATTGATTAACCTCTCGGGGCGAAGGAAAGATTTGTAAGGATAGCAAGTGGCTCTCGACGTGCCTCCATCAAGTACCGATGAGGCATTCCAACTCCACAGACTCATTTCCCAGCAAATTTAAAAAAAAAAAAAAGGGAACGTGAGTTTCTACTCCAGCAAATAAATATTTATAAGGCTGAAGAGCCTGCTGAAAAGTTTTGCCAATTATACAACTCATGGGGTGATCTGCAAGACTCTCTGATATTTTTAGCGCTTTCTAGAATAAGTTGGAAGTAACTGAAAATATGAGAATTTGAAGAGAAGAAAATACTTCAAATCTCAGATCACGTTTCTTTACAACCCGATATTTATGCAATATTTATTGATCATGGATAAACAGACAGACAAGTAGGTAGATGCAGATTTGTAAAGCCTGGCTGATTTAAATAAATGTTGTAAACTACAGTGCAAATTAATGATATTTTTGTTAACACTGAAGTAGAGTAAGATTTCATTAAACTATCACTGCTCAAAAGATTACAAACTGGTCTGGTTTAGGGAAAAAAAATGGCTGTTTGGGAGTCGACTCTTATTGGAGAGTCAAATGATGTGACTCACTAAAACGAGACAGAATTATTACCCATAATGCACTGCAAGGATGCACCATTTTACCTTATTTACAAAGTGTAAAGTCTGTGTGTAAAGAAGTGAGCTATGGCTCGTATCAAGGTTTACCAAACCGTACCAGTTTTAAATGATGTATTTGTGAATCATTCGTACCACCAACCGAATAAACAGTTCTATCTGATTTTGTTAACTGAATAAAAAATATATAAAGCATACTGTATATAATAGTTTAGCTTAGTTGACACGGAATTGTAGACCTGTCAATCATCTCATTTCTCCACGAGGTTCAATTCAAAATCATTCAAAAACAACAACAAACTCTGGATAATGAGATTTAACATTTTCACCCAACCTCTCCTTAACCCTAACCCTAACCCTAACCCTCTCCTTAACCCTAACCCTAACCCTAACCCTCTCCTTAACCCTAACCCTAACCCTCTCCTTAACCCTAACCCTACGCTAACCCTAACCCTAACCATAACCCTAACCCTCTCCTTAACCCTAACCCTAACCCTACCCATAACCCTAACCCTCTCCTTAACCCTAACCCTAACCATAACCCTAACCCTAACCCTACGCTAACCCTAACCCTAACCATCTCCTTGACCTCTACTTCCTTCACAAACTCCAGAATTCGCTTGAATAAAGTTTTTCTTGTGCTGAAGCTTTTTCCTAGCTGCAATGATGTTTTCAGTCACGTGCTTTCTGGTGCGCGGCTTGTGTTTGTGTGGAGATGATGTCAGAAATGAATCGGTAGATGACTCCGTCATGCTCACTTGGATTTTTGCATCTCGCTAATTTGTTACGTCTTAGCTTTCCTTACTTTTTAATTACATTAGCAGTACGTTTTAAACAGTAAACAAACCAAAAAATGTTTTAAAGCGACTGAAAAGGAAGAGGTGGCTCGTCACCCAAAATTAAAAGCGACCCATGTTAGAGAACGCT
Organism: Pangasius macronema; assembly: GCA_037577455.1. Classification (NCBI taxonomy): domain Eukaryota; kingdom Metazoa; phylum Chordata; class Actinopteri; order Siluriformes; family Pangasiidae; genus Pangasius; species Pangasius macronema. Next base: position 1,802,654 of record CM074971.1, read on the forward strand.
GCCAGTTTTGTGGCAGCGAACACCCACTTGTGGCAGCCGTTCAGACAGTATTGATAGAGTTTAATGAATAAACTCTTTGTCTCTTCATAAAGACCATGGGGTAAGAATCTGAACTGAAGAGATCATCTGCTTTTTTTTAGACTGAAATAAATTTATCAAATGCAAAGCGTAAAGTCAGAAAACTTAAAGTTACCATTTAGCCCTGACTGACTGACCTCTGACGGTTCCAAAGCACTGACACTGGAGACTCCTTCCACAAATGACCTCCTAAGCTCTGCATTTAGTGTCTGTATTTCCCTCAGCTGTGCTAACAGTAAGCCCAGGCCCTGTTTTGCTGCCATCCTAAATATAGAAATTGTGTTACCATGTAGGGCATGGTTTACAAACCAAAGAGAGGAAACGATATTAAATGAGGCTTTTTGTGTGCGCTAACTGCTCGCGTGGCGAGTTTAGATTCCACAGAAAGTCCCGGAAGAGTCGAATTGAAACGAGACGATAAGTAGGATCAGGAATAAAACAGAAATAATTCAAAATAGCCAAAATCAGGGTGGTGGGATAAAGCAGAGTTACTGCTGCAGACGGAAACTTGATGGAAACAGAACAATCTGAAGTGTTTTATTCCTCTTAAACCACGGCAATTTCCTAACGCCTGTATGTACACGTAGTATGTTTTACTTTGTAAAACAAGTTAGTTCCTGTTATCACTTATAAACAGTCGTTCCTTCACCAGCCTCTCTTCATTCTCTTTATTTCCTCTGGAAGAAAATGCTGCTTGTCATATTTCCAAGAAACCACAAAAAGCATAAACTCCTCTGTCCCGGCGACGATACAGCTCACTGAACACTCCTTCTGTAAATGTTAAATAAACACACGGAAATCTTCACCAAGTCAACGATTACGCACGTATTTAATGTTTTTTTGTGAAGCATCCATTGTACAAGTTGGGGTGAACAAGCTGTTAGCACAGGAACGATAGCATATCAGAACGAGTGCATTAAAATAAACCTGTGATTTGCAGCTGCACTACTGTCAGAGCCGCTCTTAGAGAACATTAATCACCACCTTCGGACCAATCGGCTTTGAGAATAAACTGTACATATATATGTACACTGTATACGCAGAGTTTATTAGGTTTGCTCAGTGTACGTAGCCTCGCATTGCCTGTCACTTGGAGTTATTACTGTACAACGACTCGTCAACTGGGAGCCGTGAAAAAATAATAATAATAAAAGTAAAAAGGAAGATGGGCAAATCCACGGAGAGAAAGCGAATTTGGCAGACGCTTCAAACTTTCAAACCTCAACTTTGCCTTAGGCCAAGTCATAAAGTATGCATTGCCCAAAATAATTTCAGCATGAGCGCTGGAAAGGCAGTTTCCCAGCAACCTTGTGTGCAACTAAATTAAACGGCTTTATTTTCTCTCACTACTCGCTTTTTCGCTCTACTTTATCGTGACTCATGATGAATTATGCTTTTCATCTGTGTGCCCAAGGACTAAAAGGGTAGAATAGAAAGAAAAGTGCAAGCACTGTATACGAAAAAAAAAAACGTGTGTATTTTGATGTATATTAGATACATTAGGAAAGAGACTCGTAGGAAAAATCAATCTTGAACATATCTACGTCTACACTGAAAAAGGTGAGATTTCTGGGACAAAGTCGGCGCTTTTTTAATACGGAGGCAATTATTTAGCGGTATGATCTGATATTTAAGGACAAATGATGCAACTGAGCCAAATGATCTGTGCTAAACTGGTAGCTATAAGCTTTTTATTATCTGTTAGCTCTACTAGTCTTGTATTTCTGAACATATATCATATAGCATGTATTTAACGAACGTGTTAAAATGTGTGCACAATATTTTTTGCATGTGAATGAATGATTACTGAAATCTGGGGATTTATCCTAGCAGACCTGCTCTAGCAGTTGCAGCTGATGAAACTCATCTCACTGTGCTAGCAGCTGAAAAACAATAGCTCATTGTTTGGCGTCGTGTCCAGCCTGATCTATTTTGGATTTCTTCCTTTTATAGAGTTCCATAGGATCGACTCCAGTGGGCCTAATCTCTCCTCCCTGGGGCAAGCTGATATAAAAGCTCGGCCAGACGAGCTCATCCTCTGTGGCCTGAGCTTTCTGACCCCTCTCGCTCTTCCGACCTCAAAACATAACAATAATCCCAGCCACGATTAAAGAGTCTCTCTTCCACAGCACCGATGGCCCCTAAGAAAGTAGAAGCCAAGAAGCCGGAGCCCAAAAAGCCTGAGCCGAAGAAGCCTGAGCCGAAAAAAGAGGCCACCCCGTCACCACCTCCCGCCGCTCCGGTCGAACCCGAGCCTCCCAAAGAACCTGCGTTTGACCCCAAGAGCGTGAAGGTGGAGTTCACTGCTGACCAGATCGAGGAGTTCAGGGAAGCATTTCAGCTGTTCGACCGCACGCCGAAGAATGAGATGAAGATCACGTACGCGCAGTGTGGAGACGTGATGAGGGCGCTCGGTCAGAACCCCACCAACGCCGACGTCCTCAAGGTCCTCGGAAAGCCGCGGCCTGAGGAGATGAACAGCAAAATGCTGGACTTTGAAACCTTCCTGCCCATGCTGCAGCACATCTCCAGGTCCAAGAATAAAGGCAGCTTCGAGGACTTTGTTGAGGGCCTGCGGGTGTTTGATAAAGAAGGCAACGGAACCATCATGGGGGCAGAATTGCGTCACGTCCTGGCGACGCTCGGAGAGAGGATGACCGAGGATGAGGTGGATCGACTCATGGCTGGGCAAGAGGACGCCAACGGATGCATCAATTATGAATCTTTTGTCAAGCATATTCTCTCCGGTTGAGGTGGACTCGGGATAAACGCTCTTAGGAAACATATTTTAAGCATTATAAAGGTTTATGATGTATTAGTCACAGCTTAATGTAATAGTTTGAGGTTTTCTAGACAAACGTGTCCATCACAAGAGACAATCACAAGAGACTGTTTACTTTTCCAAATATTTAATTGCACATGTTTACCGGAATCCACGCAATTACACATTCACTCCTACATGTAAGGAATAAAACATGACTGGCATGTCATGAAGCGTTTTATTCCTTTTATTCCACAACACTGTTTGCAAAAATGTCATACTTTTTATCCATTTTATAGTTAATAGTTCCTCAGTTGCTGTTCTCACGTAGCAGCTATAAACCGTCATTCCCTTTCCCAGCCTCTCAAGAAAACGTCACGTTACAGAGAAACCGCAACGCATACACTCCTCGGTCTGTAAAGTTACATCTTCACCGCTGACTGACACTGGAGACTCCTTCCTTAAAGAATATACGCCTTTTTTAATTCTGTTTATACGGAACATTTATATAGAAATGCTACTGTATAAGAAGAAGTTGTGTTTTTATTGAAAGAAAAATTCGGACTAATCAGAATTTAGAATTCTACAGCGCTGTTGTATTAGGCATAAATAACACATTCATTTATTTAAAGAAAGGGCAAAAGGAGGGGGCAGTCGTGGCCTAATGGTCTGAGAGTCGGGCTTGTAACCTGAAGGTGAACCTGAAGGTGGTGGGTTCGAGT
>CM074971.1:1808046-1818414 GCA_037577455.1 Pangasius macronema
AATTCCGAGTATGGCTCACCACACTTGGCCACAAAGTCACTTCACTTCACCTCACAAACATTGTTGTGGAACTGAACCCCATGTCTTAAGGGTCCCTTCCACTGGAGGCGCGTTTTAACAGGCATCAGAGCCACGCACCGATAAATGAATAACGCTTTTATAGCTGTACGTCTGAAATCCTCAGTGTCGCTCTCCCTTGGTGTGCAATGCCAGAAGGGAAACATTAAAGCACTCAAATCGCCAGTGAGAGTTTTTCCTTGGTGCAAATGACTGCTGATGAATCAGAGCGGAGAGACGCAATAAGATCAGATTGCACTTTCTGGAATAGTGTGATATGAAACAGGGTGTCCTGATCTTCGCGGAGGTGGAAAATTGCGCCGTTATCTCATCCGTGCCGCATCTCAGAAATGAAACTGGAGCGAAAAAAATACAGAGAAATGCAATGCATAATCAGTATATTAACTGCAACGTGCGTTGGAAATACATACACGATTTTATTACGGAGGCGAACGTCACGTCACATCACATCACGGTAATTAATTTATTTTTAATTATTACAAATTGAATGAAAGCAATTAAATATGTTTGCATGGATTTTTTTTCTTCAGGGTTCCATATATTTCCTTATATATAGCAATGATATACGACTCTAAAAAAATAAATAAATTTGTTCAATTATAAACATTAAATAAAATACCAATCAGAGCAACAGATTTATCCTGTGAACGCACGTAAACCCACGTATACATCGTAGAAATGCCTTTGAGATTTTTATTTGTTATCTCGTCCACGCTTAACGTGCTCAAAACACAGCGAGTTGCTTTAATTTTTAATCCGGGTGTCGGTTGCATAGTGCGGCTTGTTGAAGTCCAGCCAGGACCGAGGGATTGACATCAAACATAACTCACAGCGCTCTCGCACCAGCCTCAACTTTCCTCCAACACGTTTAAAGCCCTGACCTTTACCCAGGCAGCTCAGAGAGCGTGAGAGAAGCGCAGCGAAAGCGGCGTGAGAGACCTCCACATCTCGCTTTGATGAGGTTTATACCGAGGTCCTGGATGCGCAGGCCAGGAGTCGTGAGCTTGCGCATCGATGAGTAATCGCAGCCTGAGAAACACAGAGTGCCAGACGGAGAGAAAGACAGGGAAGCGTGCGCTGATGTGGACTCGCTCTCGTCCCCGTCATCAGGCAGACAGCTGCCCCTGAGCCCCTCCCCTATGAGCTCGGGTGGAGAGACCCGACGCCGGCATGCACCGGGCCTTAAACGTGGATTTCACGCCTCTTGGTGTGAGCTTCCTACACGTCACAGGGCCGCTTCACCACAGCCAAGATGATTTAGAGGGAGTTTTTGCTCCAGATTTGGCAGATAGGAGCGTAAAATGTGGTCAGATTCCAGAGTTCAAGCTCCAATTTTATGGCCAGAGAAGAAAGGGCACAGTGTGGGGTTTAGGAGAGAGGAGTGCAGCTCTTAAAAACCGCTTCTGGAAAGAAAAAGGTTTCTAAAAAATTCAGACTGAAGGATATTATTATTATTAATAATAATACTAAATATACTAGTACTAATAATACTACTAATAATTTCTATTTATTTATTTACTGTATTTCTGTATCACTCCTTCCGTAGTATTTACTTTTTTTTTTTTTTTTTTTTTTTAAGTGCAAGAGCATTTTTTTTCAATTCATTTTTTTTCAGCAGCATGAAAAATATTTTATTTTAGTTTCCTTTAAAAAAAATAATAATGCAGAGATGTAAGATTACTTTTCACTCTGAAGGAATTAAAAATATATATATTTTTTAATTTATTTATTTTTCTTTCTTTCTCTTTGGAAAAATACAGCTTACCAGAAGTAAATTATTATTATTATTATTATTATTATTATTATTATTATTATTATTATTATTATTATTATATATTTCATTTAATTTCTGTTTATCTTATGTCTTCTTTTGATACTTTGGTCTTTTTTTGAGATTTGTTTTAACTGCAAAAAAAAAAAAGTTAATTCTTTAATCATGGATTCTCTTGACCACTACTTTCTTTTCTTTTTTTTTTTTCGATTGCTTAAATCTTAAACATTTATTAAAGCACCTTTTTCTTAAATCAATAACAATTATAAACGAGCTCTATGTAAAGGAATAACGTCATTATGATTTTTTTTTCTTTTTTCTGTAATAACTTTAATAACCCTGGCAAGAGACTGTATCGATTGCCACCATGGAAACTCTACAGAAGTAGATGTAAGCGTGGGATATCTTATCTTCAGCGCTGCACAAGTTGTTCTAACGGCTGTTAAAATAGCGTCTATAACCAGGCGGTAGGTTTATAACATCATATAAAATAAATATGGAAAGCCGTATAAAGACAGCTGCCTTCTAAAGCTCCTTATTTAGGAAGGATTTGAAGGGCTTGTTTCATTTGATCAGTCCTTACCCATAATCCTCTTTGCCATTAGAACATCTGGTCTCTAAAGGTGCTATTACTTCATATTACCCAAATATCTACATACAATATCATCGCTTTTATCGTCCTCGTAGAACGTCGTCCTTTGATGGTTTTAAAGGTATAAAGTCAATGATTTTAGAGCTTTTGGAAACTAAAAAAAAATCCCCTCAGCCTTTAGTGGTTCATCCAAAGCCACGCCCACAAAACATACTAGTGAGAGAAGGGGTGTGGCTTTCTGATGATTGACAGGTGAGTAGACAGACCTCCTTGTCCTCATTGGCTAGATTTCGGTGGTCTACAGACTGGACCGCAACGTTTTTGTATTTGTTTTTGAGCAGATTATTTTTGGAAACTCTTTACACTAGGAAAAGCATCTTAAAGGTGACATAACCGTGTCATAAACATGTCATGCCTCAGTGTTTAGCAGTGTAATGTTACCATTACTAGTAATAACTTTGACAGCTGTCGTAATGCTTGACATAGTTGTACTCAGCTGGTTTATGACAAACGTTATAACACGTGTAATGACACCTGTCTTAACTCGTCTTGACATGACACATCATGTGCAGGTTATTACATTGTATAGTGGAAATGCAAAGACAATTCTAAAATATTGTTACGTACAGCAACTGTGCCGCTGTTAAACAGCCATGAAAAATACGACAGCTGCCATAACTGTCATGGTTAGAACACAAGTTGTTATAAGGTATCATAAATGGGTCATAAACATATGCTAGGTGGAGGGCAAATGGTCAAAATTAGCAAGAGTCATAAGCTGACATAGAAATATCATATCGTACAGGAAATATGTTTATGTTGCCAAGACATGTTTATAAGACATGCTATGCTTATGACAGGACTATGTCAGTCTTATGGCAAGTTCAAATACATGTCTTGACAACACGACGTATTTCCGCTGATATTAGTATCATACGATGACATCTTACCACACATGCTTTGACATGGCTATGTCAGGCTTATGACTCAGGTCAAACATGATTGATATATTATTCATATAATACTCCTATGATACTGATGATGCTCCTATGACATTTCAGTGACAGCTAATGATACATGCCGTGACGTTTATGGCATGGCTACGTCAGTCTTACGAGGGTTTATGGAAAGTATAACAGCATGCTTTGTATAGTTGATTAATGTGATATTTCTATTATAATGTGGTATGATGTTCCAGTGACTGCTAATGCTACATGCTCTGACATGTTTATGACATAGCTATGCCAGTGTTATGACACAAGGTTCAGGTTCAGGTGTTAACTAATTCATTGTAAGTAGAAAGAAATTATAGCACTATGTAGCTTTAATACAGCAGGACGAGCATCATGTCTGGCACTATAGCAGAATATATGAGACATTCAATAGCTGTGAAATAAAAATTCAGCGCTCTGTAAGACATAAAGCATCCGGTTTATGGGGACAGCCGGAATATTGCGTGGCCTGTTTTCCAGCAATTCTCTTCCTCCGAGCATTTTGAACCTGGTGCTGCAATGTTTTGGGTAATAACGGCGTTATCAGGAAGCTCGATCGGCGTCGCCCGGAGCGGAAATCTGAGCCGAGGCGATATATATACAGCATTCAGGTCTTCCTCCCAGCCTGTGGATGAATACACACATCACGCGGAATGCTGCAACTGACCCGACAGTGTTACAGGGGGAGCGCGGCGCTGATGTAACGCCGGCCAGGATGCGGACGCGGACGCGGACGCGGATGCGGAGGAGAGATGTGGACAGAAGTGACATGGTGCTGATGCTGTCGCTTTGGCTGCTGGAAATAGCGTAATGAGGTCCTTTCATTCGCCGTACACACCGCTGATATCACCACACGCTAAGCTTTATCTCGTTTCAGTCTCCCGAGAAACTAAAATGTGTGTTTTTTTCTCTCTCTTCCCAAATGCAGGCTCAGAGCGAATGAACTGACATGCAGTTATTGCATTGTCATGGCGTGAAGACAGATGGGATACAACTGTGATTTTTTTTTTCTTCGAAAAGAAGATTCGTTTCATTCAGTGGAACGGTTCCAACAGTGTAATTGGCAGAAATTAGACGCTGTTTTGTGGTTGAGTTGCTTGAAATTACCTCAATATGATATTGAATTTTCAATTTAGGCTTACATCCATTTCACTCTCGGTATATTACCGTGTAGAGGCCCGACTTTATTTTTTATATTTTCCCCCTAAAACAAAATTCACGCTATTTTCCATTCGCAACAGATGCAATCAATTAACCGACACGACTGACGGCTGAAGTTTCGCACCAGAGATATGAAGATATATTTGTTTAGCATTATAGCACAAGGATGATAAAGTCTCCTTTCTCAGTTTTCTTTTTATATCAATGCTTGTTGTAATATGGTATCATCTCCATGGTAACAGCTCATTCACAGAAGACGCTCCGCATGAACAGATGTGCATTAATGGAAGGAGTCTCCAGTGTCAGTGGTTGGAAACAGCCAGAGGCAAAGCTGTAACTTTATGTTACAATCCAACATCTACGGGACAGAGTGCACACTCTATCTATCTATCTATCTATCTATCTATCTATCTATCTATCTATCTATCTATCGTCAGAGCTGCTGTGACAGAAAATGAATCAACACCTTCTGATCACAAACGCGTCGCATTTAGTTCGCTTTCTTTATTATTTCACGTCTCTCCCGGCTCGCTGCCCGAGAGGAAGAACCTCAGGGGTGTGAGCCGCACGCAGGTAATTTTATGCACCGCCAATAAAATGAAATTAAGCACCTGCTTAAAGCCTGAACACGGGCAGCTCGTCCTGCATATCCGCCAGCGCCAAGTCTGAATATGTGTAATATGATAAAATGAGAAAGTGCAAAACAATTTCAGTCCTAAATTGGCTGAATAATTGCGTTAAGCGCGATGTTCGATACTGAGCGAAATCCTCGTGATTAGCATTTTAGCGCTTATTGTGCAGCCGTAGGTAATGACCACTGAAACATCTGCTCAGGAGAGCGTTACAGTAACACTGTCTCCGGAGCCTGGATTCATAAAACCGTTATAACAGTGCTTAGATGGTTATGAATTGGTGATGATTCCTTGTTAGGAACATTTTATAGCATTTAGCATAGCATTTAGCTTGTTATCCACTCTGTTAAGTGTGCTGTAAGTAATTCCTTGATAACTTATGACCATGAGTTATAATTATTCATTATAATGCCCTGTGCATGATTATAAAGCGTCTTTAGTATTTATTAACAATTATAAAAACATTATGTCATCGATTAAGCATGTTAAGGTTTTCCTCATTATAGTTATATTGCTACTATTTATTCATAAAACAAGAGTTTATAACTTTAAAATAACTGAATTATACACAGATTTCAGCACATGAGCAGCATTTTAATCACTTTCTAATTAACATGACCATTCAAATTATACGTAATTAAGAGATTTGGCGTGTTGCTGTTGGAATATTTTTAATTTTTGTCCTTTTTTGTTACCATTTTCATCCAATTATAATCATAAATATAGCTAACTGATGTCAACTATAAACTTGTCCGAAGTTAGCTCGAGTCAAGCATACACTGCTGGATTTTACTGCACATTAATAAACTCAAAACAGCCTCCGTGTACCACGACGGAAAGCGAGGACGCATCTTTCAAGCGAGACAGGAAATCGAGACGAGGCGAGAGACTGCTAATGTGAGCTTGGGAGAGGGGGCGGGGCTTCCAGGGTGCATCAGGAAATATCGGAGAGAGCTCAAAACATCTTCACACCATTTTCTTGTTAAAAAAAAAAAAACAGGTGTCGCTGGTACAGTAATGTATAAAATCCGTCTCTCTCTCTTGCTCTCTCTCTCTCTCTCTCTCTCTCTGTCAGTGTATCTCTCTGTTCCTATAGGTGCATCCTGTCTTTCTTTCTTTCTTTTTTTTTGTTCAGTTCTCCGTGATTTTAGTAATTAAATCACTTCTGAACGTGCACGCGGCTAACGCACTCAGCGGCGGAGTGAAAATATGAGCTAAATGTAAATGAGCTCCGCAGTAAGCACGATTTTCTTAGCAGTATGAGATGCCTTTCAGCTCTAAATACACACTGTGGATAATTGCATGAACCCAATTAGGTGAAATCTTTAATAGGCCCGAGGCGCCGTGAGGCACGCGGAGCTCGCGCGCACTTTACTCCGTGTGTGTTAAAGTAACAGAGAAGGCGAAAGAGTTCACAGGTGTGTGTTTGTGAAAACCCGACGCTCACGTGTGCATCAGGTTCAACCTGTAACGACATCGCGCATTAAACGTTCACTCAGGGGTCGTTACGATGAGCTATAATGAGTAATTAGGCGTGACATTGTAAAAGGGACTGGGGGAAGGAACGAAGGCTTTGCGAGTGTGTGACGGGGTTTAAATGCTGCGTGACGAAGATCTGATCCTCGGTGAAAATAGAGCCGGTGTAACATAAAGTGTAGCGTAGTGCAACGAAGCACACAAGTACAGGGCTTTGCGTAAGTATTCACCCCTCCCCTTGAACTTTTCTGTTTTGTAGTGTCACAATCAGGAACTGAAATGAGCTTAATTTAGATTATACCTCATGGATCAACATGAAAGTCCTCTGATCTGCTGAGACCAAAATTGAACTTTGGCACAAAGTGCTACATTTGGTGGAAACCCAACCCCAAGTACACCATCCTTACATTGAAGCATGGTGGCGATAGCATCATATTGCAGTCCTGCTTTTTTTCATGGGACCTCAGAAACTGGTCAAGGGTAGAGGGAAAGATGGACGAAGAACATACAAAGCCTGTTCCAGTCTGGACGAGACTTGAGATCGAGTGTGACTTCCAACAGGACAACACGCCTAATCATACTGCCAAAGCCAAAGAGTGGTTGAGAATCTGTGACTTGAAAGTTGGTGTTCACCAACAATGATCTCCATCCAATCTCCATCTCACAGAGCTTGAGCAAGTCCTCCAAGAATAATGAGAAGAATCAAGATGTTAAAAAGCCGATAGAGACATATAGTCTAGCTGTAACTGCTTCTGTAACTGACTCCACCAAATACTGACCCAACACATTTCTGCTTTTATGCTTAATTAACCTTTGTGCCACAATAAAAATAGGTTGCATCTCCGAATTTTAGACATTGTTTGTAAATTAAATGGAAGAAAACCAATTAAATACAGTTCAGTTCCAGGTGGTAACACGACAAAATGTGAAATAAAAAAAAAAAAGTTCAGAAATCCTTAATTATCTGGTTTTCTTTGCTCTTTTCCCAAATGGAAAGCTTATCATGGCACTAAAATAGTAATAACAGTAGCAGATTTTTCTGGAGAACAGCAGATGGAAACCTCAGGAGAGGTCTGCAGGGCCAGTGGGAGGTGCACCTGATGTCTCTTTAAATGGGCCAACAATGTGCAAAACTTTCTTTTTCTTTTTTTTTGTAGCTCCATAATAACAACAAAACTTTGTCACTCAGCTTGAGAATTCCTTCAACCTGCGCTCGAACTCTCCATCAGCGTCACGCTCCGTACACATACATTACCACGCTGAAGGAACCATACATTTTTAATGAGAACTCATCTTTTCCATAACGTAGACACATACGCAGAGCCACAAACAGCCAAGCAAAAGTTGAATTAATTTCCCAGCTGGGGAGCACAAACGGCTCATTGGGCGCCAGGAGAGAGTAACGCCGTCTGACCCAGTGGACTCGGTTAAAGTTGGATGCTAAATTAATTGGCGTTCTCATAGGCACTGGGCGAGTGGCACTGCCTCCTGCCTGGGACACACTTAGCGCTGGCTGACATGGAGGAATGCTATATAGTTAAAAAGCCACACAAAAATACACATTGCTCATTGGCTGGTGTTAATTGGTTGCGTTAATTAAAAAAAGAAACGTGTTAACCATCTGATTTTTGGCTCTTAAATTAACAACAGGGTTGGAAATAACAGGGGTGAGGGATTTATTTATTTATTTTTTAGCATAGCATAGCATTACCAAATACACAAAATGTACTTATCTAGCATCCAAGCTAATCTCATAAGGACATTAAGGACATTCTAATGATTCCCTGGAAATTTATTTAAATTTCGGATGATGTGGTAGACGCGAGTGGACATAACCGGCGAAATAAATTCTACACGAAATTATTCAACAGGAATTTGGGATTGTATCGGGATTAGATATGGATTCTACAGGCATTCGATACTGATAGGGATTTAATAGAGATTCAATAGAGATTACATTACGAATGCAATGAGGATTTGTTATGGGTTTGATAGGGAATTGATATAGATTGAATAAAGATTGAATAGGGATTCGATGGGAATTCATTAGGGATTCAAAGGGGACTTGATAGGGATTAAACAGAGATTCAAAAAAGATTCCATAGGAATTCTATAAGGATTTAATAGAAATTAGTAGGGATTCAGTATTGATTTGTTAGAGGTTCGGTAGGGATTCAGTAAGGACGAAATAATGATTCAGTAGTGATTCTGTGCCATGAGTTTTCACCTGGCAGTTTAATCTACCTTAATCATATTCCTGTAATATATTTGACCTTGATACAAAAGATCAAACATGGACTGCTAGCATCAGCATACCATCTGACAAAAGAGGCCAAAAATTTCAAAATGTACAGTATGTAGACAAAAGGAAATGTATCATTAGAGTACTCATGGGCCTTTGGTTGCAAAGTTGTCAGCTGGAAGCAGACCCAAAGCCCATGTTTTCCATCATTGCTAACAAATCTTACTGTGAACCAGAGCTCCAGAGATGCTTTACCTCCACACTGAAGCTTCTCGCATTGCTCTAGCTGTCAAGATAAGACTGTTCTTTTTCCTCTCCCTCCCTCTCCCTCCCTCTCTCCCTCTCCCTCTCTCTCACTCCCTCTCTCTCTCTCTCTCTCTCTCCACCTGGGTGTAATTTTACTCGGCGTTATCCTGAAGTCAGCACTACCTGTCAGCCGCGGTGGTTTCAGGCTAACTTATATAGCACCACTGAGATCCCTGGTTAGAGGCTACGATGAGGAACGTCAAGCTCACGCCGTCGATAATCACGTTACAGTAAAAAGCTTCCTGACACATACCGCACACAATGCACCGAAAGCCTTTATTAACTAATGTGATATCAGGGCCGTGTTATTGCTTCTACCTGCCACAACAGCAATTTGTCATCATCTTCTGAACTTCTAGCAGCATCTGGTCGCTATTTCAGGATGCTGGATGCTTGGATTTATCTCACCTCCAGTTTTAGGCTAAAGACATGGTTAATGACTGAGAAGAGAAAAAAAAAATCACACATGCCACACATCCAGATGTGGTCTCGACGATTTGATCTGGAAATATTTATAACACTGGGATATTAAGGCAACTCCTCAGGCATCCATCAGAAAACAGATGCTCCATCGTCAAATCGCTGACGCCGTGCCAGTCCCGGAAGAGTGCTGCTCACATCACATCACATCTCGTATCTCGTCTCATAGCTCCTCTCGCCGTTCTGCCAAGACCAAAGATGCATCAGTAGGCTGCATCACTCAAACCTGCACTGCATTGTGGGTATCCTCCGGTGAGATCTTTTTCACCTCGTGGTGAAAGATAAAGAAAGTTAAAATCCGCACTAAACTACAATTCACGACCGGGAATTTATTTGTGAATCAAGTCCACAAAAATGATCTGAATCAGATGTAAAGTGCAAATTCCAAATCTCATCCATAAAGAAAAACAAAAAAACAAGGACTATATATATATATAAAAATGTGTGAAACATGATGTGTGAAGTCTCTATAAACCACATATGAAGCTCATGCCTTTTCTGTAAGTGAGTTTTTCACTGAATACCTGATTAGCCAACTTTATTTAAAAAAAATAAATAAATAAAAAACTTTTGCTAATTTTGGTCCTGACCGAGTAGCTATGGTATTAGCCGTTAGCGCTTTGGTACTTCTTGCTGCT
>CM074971.1:1820751-1851881 GCA_037577455.1 Pangasius macronema
CCTAATCCTGTCCAACCTCGTCACTCCCAAAGAGAACCTCAACATCTTCAGCTCTGCTACCTCTAGCTCTGACATAAATCCAACAATTATGAATATTAAATACACTCTTTTTCCTCATTAGATAGATTAGTAATTAACAGGTGAGATGCTAACTCAGTTGGGGCTCTTGATCTCAGGATGCGTCTGGAGTAAAACCCGTGCCAAATCAACATGCGGACAATGGAAGATGATCCACTATAGCGACCCCTAACAGCCGAAAGAACAACAACAACAACAACAACAACAAAGATCGATTAGTAATTAATGATGGTTAGTTTTTAGTTACATATCATATTCTGAAGACTCTTTTTAAATCTGTTGCATCATCACGTGAGATTTAGTGTTAAACTACTTTGTAAATCCAAATAAAAAGTCTTAATCTATTAGGACGAAACCTGCGGGACCCTGGAGACTGTGTCTCTCCTCCCACGGACTTCCTCACATTTATCCAGAACAAAATAAAAACAGATAAAATCTGGCTAAACCTGCAGGCGAGGCTCAGAGAGCGTAAGCGATGATGGACCCTTTCCATTATTTATCATCCGCTCCAGTTCTTAAATCAACATTCGTGCCAGAGGAAATGGATCTTTTCTATCAGAAAAGCGGCCATTCAGTGCCTATCTCTGCCAGAAGAACAGGTCAAGGAGGTCTGCGTTCCACTTATGTCGGCACGTGATGCCGAATAAATTATCCAGGTGAGGACACGGTGTAGAGATGGGTTTCCAGCAGGGTCAGCGTTCCAGGCTTTCGTTTATTTATTTATTTATTTGTTTATTTATTTATTTATTTTGCAGGAGTTTAGATTAGTCATGTTCCTGTCAACCTCTGTTTACTCGTGCCTGAAAATCAGGACAGGGGCAATGCAATCTGCTGCTCTGCAGAACAAACAGGTTTCTATCCGGTGTGATTCTTTCATCTCCAGAGTGTGTGTGTGTGTGTGTGTGTGTGTGTGTCTGTGTGTGTGTGTTTAAAGCCAGCATATGGACAGCTTTGCAGAAACATTGATGGAACATTTATTTGAAGCTCAATATTAAATCCTAATTTAATTCAAGACTTGCTTTTTCTTTCATATTTTATTTTCTATACTTCTGTTTTTACAGGGTCTCGTAAGATTTGAAGATTTCTGTTAGCACACGTTTATTTTTTATTTCTGGAAGGAGTCTCCAGTGTCACTCTTACGCTCTGCGATTCTCAGAATCGTGATTTTTTTTTAAATTGGTATTATTAACCTCAGGAGAGGAAAAAAAAAGAGTTTTAAAGCACTTGATCATCCCGGTCACGTGTGTATACCCCACCATCATGTGCGCAAGTGTGTCTAATAACAAGACTTACGGTGGAGGAAGTAATAGTGGTCTAAGAGTAAGTGTACTTGTTACACTACGATGCCGTTTGGAAACTTGTGTGTGGTTTGTGGAGAAGTGACTAGCCTGCAGCTCCTCTTTCGCCTTTGTCTGAACTCTATTAATATTCTGTCCTAACTAGTTCCAAAGCGTGGCTGGAGAATAATGATGGAGTTCATCAATTCAACTAAGCCACAGCACTGAGTTCTCTCTCCCTCTCTCTCTCAATCTCTCTCTCTCACTCTCTCTCTCTCTCTCTCTCTCTCAGACTGTAAAAAAACTTTTTTGATTAATTTCACAAACTTCTATGTAGCTTAATTACACAAGTGCATTCAGTGATGTAGTGAGGAAGTTGCAAATGAGACACGCCCCCTTCAGTGAGACTGACAGGTACACAGGCCACGCCTCCTTCACAAGGACTGACCAGTACACATGCCATGCCTCCTTCACTGAACAGTATACAGGCCACACCTCCTTCATGGAGACTGACAGGTACACAGGTCACACCTCCTTCACTAGGAGTGACAGACATGAAGGCTGTGTGTCCTTCACTAGCACCAACACATGCAAAAACCAATAGACCACACCCTTTCACTGGGATGTAGACACAGAGGCCACGCCTCCTTCACTGGATCTGACTGCTATACAGGCCACACCTCCTTCCCTGAGACTGACAGGTTCACTGGCCACACCTCCTTCAAGCAGACTGAAGGTTACATAGGCCATTCCTCCTTCATGAAGATTAATAAACTCTCAGGCCATGCTTCCTTCATTGGACCAACAGGAGCATAGACCACACCCCTTCACTGAGACTGAGACACAGAGGCCACACCTCCTGCACTGGAGCTGACAGGTTTACAGGCCACACCTCCTTCTCTGAGACTGACAGGTACACAGGCCACACCTCCTTCACTGTGACTGAATAGGGCTTTTCTCATTCAGATATTGCCGCCTTCCACCTCCTGCAACGTTCCCAAAACAGTCTTTAAAAAGCCGGGAATAAAACCGTAGGCAGTCTCCTCAGATGCCCCCACTCACCCAGCCTGTCACTCAGCGCTTGCTCACCTCCGGTGGACATCCAAGCTCATTTTACTTGCTGTTCAGCTTTGGTAAAATGTCAGGTCATCTCATAGCGCTGTCTCGTCTGAGCTGCTTAGGGTGGGTTCCATCCTCAGGTGTTTTAATGACAGAAACGGCTGAAACATTAATGATCTTGAGAATGACAGGAACGCTATATCCAGATCTCTGTCATATCTATATGAGGGACGTAAGCTGAATATGGATGGATATGGAAATGCAGATGTGAATAGGAGGTACGCTGTTCATTTGGGTGAGCTGTCAGATATGAAGCTTGCAGGACAAAAAAACACAGCAAAACATTAACACAAACGTGTGTCACTGTGCGATACATTTACAGCGTCCATTCGTTCATCCTTAGTAACTGCCTGGGCAGGATCACGGTGGTTTAACGTATGCTACTAGATAGTTTTCAGAAATAAAACCAAGTAAATTAAGGTACAAACAAAAATAATAAATAATCATTTTAAAAAAAGGAAGCAAATTTGGGTGATGTAGCTGAAGTTGAGGAACTGTCAGAGCAGGAATTTACACACCATACTGACACCGTTGACACGTTTACCTCTGGTTTAGGCCACGCCCACTTTAGGTTTAAGTCTCGATACAAGTCTGACATTGTGTTCCACCAGGAATCTATACCAGACCAAAAAGAACAAATTAATGAATAGGCTTCATGATGATGAAAGTTCGACTTTTCATTAAAAACTTGATTCAAGCCCCAAACCGCAGAGAAATATTCAACTTTCATACATCAGTGTGAAAGCACGAAGCTAAATCAACCGTATCCAGTTCTGGGAAAATGGCCTCACGGCTCACAGCTCTGCTATCCAGAATCCATGGTCCAATAAGTGAATGAACACACACACACACACACACACACACACACATAAAAAAAAGAAACCACACAATTCACTAGGAGGCCAGGCTTCAAAATGGGCTGCGTCCCAGAACCTCCATACCTGCCTTTCATTTTCCATTTCAATCAGCGCAGGCAGCCATTACCCCACCCCATTTACCGTGGCATTATGTTGACAAAATAGCCCATTACTGTCATGAAGTTTGAGGAAAGCAACAGGACTTTTTTTTTGCCTGATTTAAT
This sequence comes from Pangasius macronema, assembly GCA_037577455.1. Classification (NCBI taxonomy): domain Eukaryota; kingdom Metazoa; phylum Chordata; class Actinopteri; order Siluriformes; family Pangasiidae; genus Pangasius; species Pangasius macronema. The sequence goes on from CM074971.1 coordinate 1,824,307, forward strand.
TCAAGGCTTCAACCCGAGCTGGAATTATGACTCCAGAAATGTTGCACTGCAGGCCTCATTTGCTCTCTGCATAACACAGGGCCATAAAAATAACCCGAATGTGGAACTTCTCCCTCTCCCTCAGACTATTATTGTATAAATATATATCCACACGGTTTGGACGGCGCCGACGAGATGGGTTTTGTGCAGCGAGTGAAACAGAATCTGCTGTAGCTTTACATGCATGAAGCACAAACCAATCTCACAAATATCCACAGCTGACATCGGCTTCATGGCAGCAGAGAAGGGCTGAGGATTGTGTATTTATACTTGGTGTATACATGCAAAGGTTAGCATTCCCTACAGATCCAGAGTGGCAAAAGAGGAATGTACAGTCTACAGTTAACACACAAGAAAATAAAAGTCTGAAACAAAACCCAGGCCAAAAAAAAAAAAAAAATACTTACAGCAGATTGATTAGGACAAATTCTTAACATATAACAACGTAATATCTTAACATATACGCTATTTGAGCATTTTGGTGAATTTAACGAAGAATAATAAAGGAATGTCTGTGAAACATCGAGTTGCTATAAATGAAATTTGAACTCGATTCTGATTGGTCAGAAGGTGTTGATTTATTCTCTATTTATTTATTTATTTATGGAAGGAGTCTCCAGTGTCAGTGCTTTGTAACATTTGGAGGTTAAGCTGCAGTGTTCATTTTTAACAAGACAAGCCGCATATTTTGGGTCTAATTAACCTCAAGAGAGAGAAAAAGAGAGGCGGGTGAGGGAATGACCAGCCTTATAAGATAGCACAGGAATTAACTTGTTTTTTTTAAACGCTCCAAAACTTTAAGTGCAACTATAAATGGATAAAAAGTACATCGTCTTCTAATTAAAAAAAAAAACGCACTTGTTGGCTAATCGCTAGTCGTAAACGGATTAAAACACTTGCTGTTGTAGGAAAATAATCAACTTTAGGATGGTAGCAGTAACTCCGTTTCATCACATTAATTATTTTCCTGTAACAGCGCAACACGCTGTGTGTTTCACTGGTAGATGATGCGTTAATGTCGTTTATCTCGTCACCTAACCGACTAAATGCTGTAGCCTAGCTGCTCTATAAACCGGAGTTACGGCTCGTGTTTGGTTCTTGCTGTTTCAGGCTTGTTATAAGCTGCAAATTATTCCATAAATATATAATTACGCTGACAAACTTCCAGTTCAGACTTCTCACTTGTCAGAGTTCATTGGAATGAGATTCAGAGCTGCTCAGCTCACTGTGTCCAAGCAACGTCGACTCCCTGATAGAAACCCAATGAATATTTATAATTGCACTGCAAACTGTAATTATTCGCACACTTTATCTGCTCGCTCCCCAACATTCCGACCCGTATCAGGACACCGGCGCGTCAGCTCTGTTTTCATTACGACCGCTCTCTGAAGCGTGTGCTTAGTGTCAAAGGCTACTGCTGTGCATCACAGAACACCCACAGCTTGGAGATTGAATCCTATTTTGAAACGCCGCGACCACAGACTCAGCCGCGATGCCTCAGAACATCTCCGGCATGTTTTATTAGGCTCCGGCTTCTCGGACTGTGGCATAGCACAAGATTTGTCAGCTCTTTGCAGCTGAAATCCACCCGAAATTAATTCCTGGCTATGCCACTGACTCCATTTACAAACGTCCCTCCATTTACAAACTCCATTTCTGGAAGAGTTGGGATATTTTCTAAAATAACAGGAAATATAAGAGTGAAAATTTTACAGAATATTCAAGTTACACCATTTTGAAACATTCTCCAATAAACAGGTGAATCGGTAACAGGTGAGGTTTCGTGATCGGGTATAAAATGAGCATCCGTCGAAGGCTCAGACTTTGAAAGCAAAGATGGGTGGTGGCTCACCTTATTGTGACAAACTTCGTGACAGACTTGTCAATCAGTTCAAAGAGAACACTTCTCAATGCAAGACTGCAAAGAATGTAGGTCTTTCACCATCTACAGTACATAATATTGGGTACGTAAGATTCAGGGAATCTGGAGAAATCCCAGTCCCATTAGGGCAAGGCCGGACACCAGTGCTGTACACACGTGACCTCCGAGCCCTCAGATGGCATCACCATCTGAAACCGTCATGCTACTGTGATAAATACAGCCACGTTGGCTCGAGAGAACTTCGGAAAACTGCTGTCACTTAATTCACATAGAACCTGAAACGCTGTTACTCGAGGAAAAAGCCATACATCAATTCTATGCAGGAATGCTGCTGAGTTCTCTGGGCCCGAGCTCATCTCTGATGGACCGAAACATAATGGAAACGTGTGCTGTGGTCGGATGAGTCCATGGTTCAGCTTGTTTTCAGGAAAAACAGACCATCCAGACTGTTATCAAAGAAAGGCGCAAAAGCCAACATGTACCACTGATGCGGAGGTGCATTTCAGAGAGACATAATCTGCCATCAAGGCAACGTCTTTTCCCAGGAAGTCCATGGTTATTTCAGCAGGACAATACCGGGCCTCATTCTGCATGCGCTACAGCAGCGTGGCTTTGTCGACACAGAGTGTGTGTGCTTGAAGAGGAGAATCGGAGAAAGGTGACCAAACACTGTTGAGCAGTTGAAGTCTAGCCTGAAGCAAGAATGGGCAAAAATTCCACTTACAAAACTACAACAATTAGTATTCTCAGTTCCCAAACGATTGGTGGTAAACATGAATATCTCAGCTTTCCCAGAAATGAGGTTTGCAAAATTAATAAATGAATAAATTAATAAATAAATAAAATGCTGATAATGCTCTTCTTCCAACTCTCTGGCCTGGGAGTCAAAGATTCTTGCCGTCTCTTGGGTAAAAGCCGACTGAGTGTTGGCATCATCCCCCTCAAACAAACCTAATAAAGCGTCAAAAGCAAGAAAGAGGAGAAAAAAACGAAAGGTGACGGAAGCGATGACAAAAGTTGGACTTTTACTGCTCTCTAAAGCTCGACCCAGCCCCCTCTGAAAAGACTTTGTGTTCATGGTATTTGATGCTCGGCTGCAGTCAACCTTTCTTTGAAACTTATTCAAAGTGGGAACCTCTGCATGAAATGTCAGGCCTGAAAGCATCTTCGCTCCATCACAGATCTTCTGTATTTCTTTAGGAGAATCAGGTACATCTGGGCTTAAAGATGAAAGTGGGAATGGAAGTGGGAGCGTGGTTAGGCGGTGGCGTACAGGAAAGGCGCATATACAAGGCCAGAGTAAACAATTTCAAAAAAGTTATTTTCTATAGTATTAATTTAGAAGAATAATGTGCAAACTGTACTCTTGTGTGTGAATCACTTCAGAGTAGATGATGGCTGGCATTTGTTCCAGCATTTAAGGTGCTTTCAGAAGCAGTGCCACAAACTCACAAACTGTGGAGTATGAACTATATTCTCAGGGCCGTTTGTTGCGCCTGAATCGAAGCGAAATAGATTCTTTTGTTTGGTTTGTTTTGTCGTGGTTTGATTTCAGACTGAAGATAATTCATCAAAACAAAAAGGGAAAAAAAAAACATTTTCTAAGCGGGATGAAGGACTGGAGACATCCTTGTTAACTCTTCATTTATTGGTCAGAAGTATGGTGGCGGAAAACAAGGCGAACAAATCTTCAAATTGGTTTAATATGTAGATTTTTTTTAAACCTTTACTATGGATGGTTAGGGTTTAGGGTTAGGGTTAGGGTTAGGGTTAGGGTTTAGGGTTAGGGTTTAGGGTTAGGGTTAGGGTTTAGGGTTAGGGTTAGGGTTTATAGCATCATCGCGTGACAAACCTTAACGCGCAATCACCAAATGCTGGTGTTTCAGTGGATTTGCGCTTTATATTTTTCTCTTTCTCTCCAGTAGAAGGTGCGTTTATTGAACACGTTTTTGTCAACACGGGTAGATAAAGAGTTGTGCGTTATATGGCCACCATCACAGTTTACCGCCTTGATATTGCCACCTGTAATGGAATATAATTGAAAATTTTCAGCCCTTGTGTACTGTATCCTAATTTCTTGTATGCTCTCTGTATCACAATCAAGCCAAACATTGTTGCAGGGCGAAGTACAATTTCTATTTGCAATCAAGCAGCGTGCACGAGGAGGTTTCGAAAATTGTTTTGTGAGACGTTTAAAAACGTTTTCATTGTTACTGAAAGGTTGCTTTGCTTCGTTCCTATTCAGCCGTGGCAAAAAAATCAATCCTCTAACGTTTAATTAAAGGCCAACCTCATATCAGACCTGTTTTCTATCGAGAAAAAAAACTAAAAGAAATAGAAACTCTGAATATTAAGTCCAAACGTGTTTGCCGGAGAGTGATTTTCCAGAGAGAAATCATTTGACACTGTTGGCATTTGTTTGCTTGTGTGACCTTTTACACATTCTTAAAATCTCCAGCAATCTTGTTTGCCTTCCTGAAAGCTCTCAGATGTGACATAAGAGGGGAGAAATCATCAGGAAAGTAAGACCAAGGCCTTCGTGCTGTCTCGTCTCGTCTCGTCTCTGTATCACGTTTGTCAACGGTTTGGCATGGGGAAAACGGAGACTACGAGCAAGATCGAACCCCTGAACCCATTCCACGTTCAACCTTAAGCAAAAATGAACAGACTATTTTACGGTCATTTTTAGAAAAGGTTTATTTTTTTTTAATCCTACGCAGTAATAGCTGACCCCAGCCAGTGTGTTGACACATGGACATGGATGAAATGTGCAATAAAACCAACGAAGAATTTTTAACTGAAATTAATTGGGAAATATTTGTACTGCTTTATTCTTTTTTTTTTTTTTTACTTTGTTTATTTACTTTCTACCATTTGGTTACATACTCGCGTGCTTTCTTAGTTGCCTGGTTACTTGCTTAATTGCTTGTTCGCATTTTTCTGGGACTTGTTTACTCTCTCGATTGCTTCCTTAATTACTCACTTACAGTCTTCCTTGCTTACTCAGCTGCTTACTTGGTTAAATGCACGGTTACTTACTTGCTAACTTAGTTGCGTGGTTAACTGCTTGATTACTTGCTTACTCTCTGGTTCTTCATGATTGCTTGCTGTTTTCTTGGTTACTCCACTGCTTCTCCGTAGCAGGTGATTGCAAAACCTAAACAAAACGATAAGGTCGCTTAGCGTGTGACTTTAAGGAGACAAACGTTCCTGCTCGGTACACTGGAACCCTCAACCGTCGATCACAGTCCCGGCCTTTGGATTAATACTGTTTGCCCTGCTGATTGAATAGGCCGAGTGTATTGGATGACCACTCTTGTTAACCATGGCACGATAAGACAACTTCCACGCTGTCTAATTAGGCGTGTTTGACTTGATGCATCTGAGGACGCGGCCGCTGGATTCCCACTGGCTTTAGCCCTCCACCACGCCAGATCAATATTGTCTCTGTTAATGAGATCCTTTGATAAATGGGCAAGTCGAGGCGGCCGGCGTCTTCCTCAGCCTGTCTGCTTTACAAACTTAACCAGCTCGAGGGTTTGAGTGGAATTTAAAAGATAGCAATTATCTTTTAAAGTTCATGTAAAAGCGTATTACTGACGGACATTGAAGGGCTTTTCGGCTTTTTGGTGAAAAAAAGGGCCACGGGACAAAGAAATATTCTGCTGCTGGTCTCCGAGACCTCTGCTTCTGAGTAGATCTACAATCACACCAACGATCCAGTGTATAAACGAAAAAATTAAAACACACAGTAAATTTCAGACACTGCTTTGATCGCTTTAAGGAGTTCAAGGAGACTGATAGTTAAAGAGGCCACACCTCCCTCACGAAGACTGATTGTTAAAAAGGACACGCCTCTCTCATAGAAATCAATCGTTAAATAGGCCACGCCTCTCTAATGAAGACTGATAGGCACCCGAAGCCACGCCTCCTTCACTAGGACAGAGACAGTTCCCACATCCCCTTACTAAGACTGACAGGCACAGAGACCACGCCCCCTTCGCTGGGAGAACCCTCCCCCCACCACTAAAATCTTATTCAATTAATAGCAATTTGGAAAATGGAAATAATAAAATAAATAACAACAAATTAAAAAATAAATAAATAAACAGATATAATAAAACAATTTTTCTAAACTTTTTTTAAAAAAAACTTTTCAACAGAAGAAAAAAAAAAAAAAAACCTGCTGCTCTGAAACAATTCAGTAAAATGCCCTTGTTCTTCATATTCATATTTAAATATTATTTTAATGGATTTGTCCTTGAGTATTTTTTTTTTAAAGTTTTTATTTATTTGTTTGTTTATTTATTTAGAATTAGAGCTTGGTACTTTCTCAAGAACTTAGAATAAAATAGATTTTTCCCCCTCATCTTGTTGCGATTGAATTATTTATTATAACTCTACTTAAAGCTTCCGATCCGACGCAGACACTTTTCGCAGACTTGCAGCTTTTATTTTTAACTGAATAAAATCATGACACGGCCCATTACACTGCCACATCAGTGTAAATCTTCAGTACATTTTCCAGCCCAAACACTCCATGTGAAGAAGCAACAGGTAAAACACTTGTGGAACCAAACCAGGAGGCCACAGGTATGCCCGGCAGCCATGAAGAACTCCAGCATGTACTTCTGCAGCTCGCACCACGCCACAAAGCTCCTGGAATCTTTGAACGCTTTTGTTCTGGGCCTCGGTGAGTCTGTAAGCTGTTCAGCAAACCCCTGAAGCGTATAAATCAGAGGCGAGGCGAGCACTGAGCGGTGTGTTTTTTTTGCGGAGCCGTGCTGCTGTGATGATCAGAGAAACAGGACTCGGGCTTGGGAGAGTCTGTGCGCTGGCTCAGACGTGCTGCTCCAGGCTTATCACGCGAAGTGAGAGGAGGAACGCAGCCTTGAACACAAACACTGCCAGACTCCCCTCTGCTTCTCTCTGTTTAAACTCTTTAACGAGCTTTCTGCCTAATGACTCCCCAGCACCCCGACCAGACAGACGAATCCTTCCTCACGTTTCATCGCGGGTAGCTGCAGTTCCGACGCGCTCCCTCCTTGTCATCTTTTCGCTTGTCTCTTTTTCGGACGTGGAAAGAGCCACAAGGGCACCTGGCTCGACTTATTCACAATACAACAGCGAATAAATCAAATCAAAGTTTATTTATAGAGCACTTTTTTAAAACAACAATTGTTTACCAAAGTGCCGTACAAGCATAATCAAGATAAGACAAATTGTACACATCACATTACATGAAACAGCTCTCTGAGTTAAATGCTAAAGGATAAAAATACGTTTTAAGACTGGATAATAAGAAGGAACTATGTACATTTCCCCCTTTTACATCCCCAAATGAATTGTGTATATACATATATAATTACATACATACACAATTTTTGTCATTTTGCCTCTGTACACCACAACAACGGATTTAAAATGAAGCACTCGAGATGTGATTGAAGCGTAAACAGAAAGGCCAGATTAGACTCGCCTTGACCCAAGGGCTAATGATCCGAAGCATACTACATCATCTGTCAAACATGTGGAGGCAGCGTCATGGCATGGGCATGTATGGCTGCCAGTGGAACCGGGTCACTGGTGTTTATCGATGTGACTACTGATAGAAGTATCAGGATGAATTCTGAAGTGTACAGAGCTATACCTTCTGATCCGATTCATTCGAATGCTGCAAAACTGCTAGGACGGCGCTTCAAGGTACAGATGGATAATGACCCGAAACGTACTGTGAAAGCAACCCAAGAGCTTGTAAGTGGAATGGTCTTAAATGGCTGAGTCAGTCACCTGACCTCAACCCAATACAGCATGCTTTTCACTTACTGAAGACGAGACTGGAGGCAGAACAAGCAGACCCACAAACAAGCAGCATCTGAAGGCGGCTGCAGTAAAGGTCTGGCAAAGCACCTCAATGGAGGAAACTCCAGGATTTGGTGATGTTCGTGGGCTCCAGACTTCAGGCAGTTAGTGACTGGACAGCAATAATCATAAATATTAGGATTATTTTTATGTTAGTTTGTCCAATTACTTTCGAGCCTGTGAAAATGGACGGACTCCATAATAAAGCACAATTACTAAAATTGTGGACCTGACTGCATATATCTAAAGATTCATCTCTGGAAGAGTCAATATTTGTAAAAGCGCACATCTTTTGTTGATGGTGCGGCCTATCCAGATGTAAATTTCCACAAAAGAGCATCGCACATCTGTTTCGTGCCTTGCTGTCGAATTTTTCAGGTGTTTTATCTGTAAGATGGCACTTTCAAGCAGCAATTTTTCTCTTCCTCAGGCTCAAGACCTCAAGACCAGGGCTATAAGTGATATAACAATGTGGTAAAAATGCTCAGGTATGATGAGAGTAAAAAAAAAAAAAAAGTAGATATATTGTTTTAGAAATTATGTACTCATAAATAAAATCGTAAGCTAATTTTAAAACCCTTCATGGTTTTATTCCATGTTTTGGAATAGTAAGAGTTGAGAGCCCGTGCTTTACATCACTGATGCCAAAGGGTATTGAATTATGCCTATTTTTGGTACTTGTATTTGTGGTTTGTTCAAATGTAAAATTCTGATTAAAACAGGTGGATGGTAATCCAACGACAAACCATGCACGCATGTCTTTCCTTCATATAATCCACCACCACATGCTAGTACACGATCCAAACCTAAATTTCTTCATATTTCTTGTTCATCCGTAAAACCAGCACACACGTAACATTGGTGGAAATCTTCAGATAATGAACATTTATCGCTTTTGTTTAGATACTCACTGTCTTCAAGAAAACAGGGATCCGGTCTCCTGTTGAGCGATTTAATACGACTTCTGCTCAATCTCTCATGCTCTTGCCACCTTTCTTTGGCTCTCTGCCCTCATTCTCACTTTCCTGTGCCATCCTGGTTGTCATTACAAGGTTTGATGAGAACATCGCACCTTTTCGGAAGCTGCCCCGATTCAACAACATGGAGTTTGTGGTATATTTTTGGAGAAAATCTCTAATCATCTCTCAAACGAGAGTGTTAATTCTTTTTCCAATTCAATTTCTGATGATGTTGGCACAAGAAGGATGCTTTCTTGCAAATCATAAGAAGGAGGAAAAAGAGGAAAGACACAGGCAGTCATGATGGCTCATTGGAGCACTCTCTCACTACAGAAGGCGTTGATTAATTTTTTTTTCCCTTATAACAGCAGCTCTGACAGTAGTGTAGCTGTAAAATCACAGGTTGATATTAATAAATGTTCTGTGAGGAGACATTTGCTTAGCATTTATGGAAGGGCTGTATTTATTCCTGAGAATGGAGGTATAGAACAAGGACACCACAGTTCAGTCTTGAGCCTCTGAGTTTTATTAGATTAATCTGATCGATCAATATTAGATGAATCAGCCACCACAGCTGACATGGACAAGGAGTCTGGATCGAAGTCTCTGGGGAAGAGCTAGGCTGGCTCTCCTCGTTCTAGCACAGTCCTCAACATATCGGCCTTGCACTTAGAGAACTCCTTGGCTGTATCAGCTGAATGGTACATGCACCAGGTCTTCTTCCCACCACGACAGCACTCTTACTTGGAAAAACAAGAACCATTAATGTCACCACAGACCAGATTGCTATTGTTATTATTATTATAATTTTTTCTACCAAGTCTGGGTATGGCACATACCATTTTGATCATGGCTATACATCTTTAAGTCTGTGGCTCTCCAAGCAGGTCAAAATGCATACCAGGCATATTTGATGTCAAGTCAAGTCAAGTCAAATGGAGTTTATTGGCATTTCAACCATATACAAGTACATATACAAAAGTGCAGACATCTCAAGACAGTACAATGACTACTGGGACAGACAATGGGCACAGTAAGTCCGCACTTGAACCATTGCAGGACTTTGAGGAACACCCTTAGCCAGCATTACTCCTGCACTGTTTGCATGCCCATAATGCATTCTGGTTTTGTGCTTCATCACCTGCCAAGAGAGCACAAAATACCATCTTGTTAACCATCCAGCAAAGAATAAGCAACCACCAAACTCCATGAATGGCCCAGACAGGATCCTGTGACCCAGTTTCTCTATGCTGGTCATGTTGAGGAGGACAGCCGGTTGATGCCCAGTAAAGAAAAGCAAGTACACTGCAGTCAGAATGCCAAAGTACCAGCAGACAAGTGCATTGTTCGCTTGATGAATCATTCTGTCTGGAAACAGAAATGGCACAGATAATATGCCGTAATGGAACTGTTTATTCAACAATGTTGGAATGAATGTTCGGGTCCTTCATGATCCTTTTGTAGAGAAGTCTGCCTGGGGATCCATGCACCATGTTAAGAACTTCAAGAGAGAGAGAGAGAGAGAGAAAAGAGGCCAGTGAGCGAACAACTGTTTAAAGCTGCTATAACACAAGTTGTGATCATTGGCAAATTTCAGTGGTATACGAGGAATTACGAGGAAAAGAGTTTTATTTCTTACTTAACACAGCCTTTTTTTTTTAAATTCTGATAGAAGATAAGTGGATGGAAAGCCAGTAGCAAACGGTACAGGCGTGTCTTTTCTTTATGTAATCTTTATATAATCCTTTACCACATGCTAGAACACAATCCCACCCTAAACAACCTCCATGTTGATCCTTCCAGATGAAAGAGCAAACAATATATATGATAGAAGCCTCCAGATTGCAAGCTCTTATCTCTTTCATTTCCACTATCAATCTGTCTTTCTGGGGAAAAAAAAGAAAAAGTTTTCAGCTTTTTCTTTTCTCTCTAGCCAATTTAAGATTTGTGTCCAATCTCTCATCATCTGACACCTTTTCTTTCACCCCTTACCACCTTTCTTTAACTCGTCGCCCTCAACACTCCCATTCCTCAGCCCTCCATCTGTCATCAGAGGTTTTGGGAAGAATATCACACCTGTGCAAGGTGCCATGGCTCAACAAGGTGGAGTTTGTGGTGTATCGCCGAAGAAAATCACTAAGGGTCTCTCAGCAATCAAGACCTTATCTTTTTCCTCAATCCAATTTGTGATGAGGCCAAAGATATCGGCAGTACAGGAATATACTGAAGTGTTCTGTACGCCACTTGTTTTAAAGGTAGCTCTGATTCTGATGAGAGTCGATGGATCTTTGTGGCAGCTGATTGGCCGAATCAGGTGTGCGAGCACAGGACTGCTGAGCCTGCTGTCTTAGATCAATGAGCAAGCAAGTGAGAAGACAATAAGAAAGATTCAGGAGAAGAAAAGAAAAGACTTAACAGGACTTTCTGAAGTCTGTAAAAGAGACTGTGCTGAGGTACGTAATTACTTAACTAAAAAGCTGACATAGTTTTTATCTGATGAAAAGTATAATTTTTTTCTGTAAGGTATAGTAAAGAAAGATTATTAAATTGTCATGCAATCTCCTTTGGCTCATTTTGTTCAAGAATATCCCACAATTGGTAGAGATGGTGTAGCCAATTATACATTTCCTGTAAATAATCCATTGTTACAGTATGATTGTCAGCATGTTCTTGTCTCAAGTGAGCTTTATCTAAATGTGGATGTAAAAATGTATTAACTTCCTAGTAACAGCCCCTTCAAAAGATGGTTAAATATGTATTAAATATCTTCAGTGGTTAAGCTCAAGCTCCTCAGACTGACAATGTGAAGCCCCAGAATGGGGCAGAAGAAGTACCTACTTGGGAGGATGAAGCCCTCACTTGGGCAGAAGTGCCTTCTTAGGCTAAGGAAGCTTGAGCTGAAGCAGCTCCTGCCTGGGTGGAAAAAAAATCCTAGCTGGGGCAAAAGAAGCCCACACTTGCGCAGAGCAAAGGAAGAACCCGCTCGGGCAGATGAAACCCCTGCTTTGGGAGACCAAGTCTCTTCTTCAGCAGAAAAAAGGCACCTGCTTGGGCAAAACAAAACCACCATGGGAGGAGGAAGCCCCTGCTTGGGCAAAAGCTCTTGCCTTGGCAGACAAAGCCCACAACTGGAACAGAACTCATCCCCTCTTAGGCTGCAGAAGCTTTGGTGGAAGGAACCCCTTCTTGGGCTAAAGTAAACCTAACCTGGCCGAGCAGAAAGAAGTCCCTGCATAGCCAAAAGAAGCTTCTGCTTAGACTAAGATACTGAAATCCCACAAGTGTCTACCTGTGATAAATGCAAGCAGTTTACTAGCAGTTAGCTAATTAACTAGCTCACAGACCCTGGCATTTTAATGAGGATGAAGGCATAGAGAGGTTCTTATGTCCTTTTAAGTAGTTACTTGTGCTGTAGGGAAACCATTCTAAACATTATTATGATAAATAGATTATTTTTAATGGTTTAAACTTGCACATTTGAGCACCTACTTCCTTTCAGTGATATTCAAATACTTCAGCAGACTGCATTTCAAATCAATGAAGCTGATAGCCTCAACCAGTCTGAGAGCTTCAGGTGATTTATACGACACACATTCACAAGAATCCTGGGAATAATAATCCCACTGAGATGCAAACACAAAAGCCCTTACCGTTTGCTAAACCTAACAGTTAACCACAGGGAGAATCCCATAATGATCTACAACCTTTCCCAATGCCATCTGGAAGCAATAACATGGCACCATATGTCCCCCAATTTACAGTCATATTGAAAATAGCAGATTGAGAAATATTCAGTGGAGCAGGTACTTCATCACAGAGCAACTGTTTGCTGATAGACTCTGAAAAAGATCAGACATTTATTTATTTATATAAGACCTCAAAACATATAGATGGAAAAAAATGGAGGAATGCCTGTGTAAATGTTACTTGAATCGTTTCTCTGACCCCTTGTTGACCCCCTACACACATACAGACATGTGACAAATTAAAGGAAAAGCTGACATGATTGTCGGCAGTCCGATCATGTCCTGCACTGACATTCACTGTCACCTGGAGGACAGTTTTTTTCCCCCCCTATATATATCACACTAATGCAGCTTCAACCACTCAGACTGAAAATGTGAAGCCCTAGACTGGGCAGAAGCAGCCCCTACCTGGGAGGAAAACACCCTTGCATGGCCATAACAAGCTCCCAACTGGAAAAGAATAAGTTACTCTTCTTAAGCTGAAGAAACTTGGACTGAAGAAGTCCCTGCTTGGGCTGATCAAGCCCCAGTTTGGGCTTTACCAGAAGAAGCCACCACTTGGGTGGAAGAAGCCCCTGCTTGGGCAAAATAAACCTCCACTTGCATATAAGAATGAACACTAGTATTCAGCTCTAACCCCTCAGAGTGAAAATGTGAAGCCCTAGACTGGACAAAAGAAGCCCTGCTTGAGCAGGAGGAGTCTACAACTGGAATAGATGGATTCCCTCTTAAGCTGAAGATGCTTGGGCTGAAGAAGTCTCCACTTGGGATTTGGTTGGTGAAGCCCCTACTTGGGCAGAAGAAGATCCAACTTGGGTGGAAGAAAATACACTAGTATCCAACTCCAACCCATTAGTCTGACAATGCAAAGCCCAAGATTGGGTAAAAGAAACCCCGATGTGAATAGAGAAAGTGACCACTTGGGCGGAAGATGCCCCCATTTGAGCAGATGATGTCAAGTCAAGTCAAGTGGAGTTTATTGTCATTTCAACCATATACAACCAGTTAGTACATAGTGAAACGAAACGACGTTCCTCCAGGACCAAGGTGTGACCAGTACACCGTTCTATTAGAAAGTGAATCCAGTGACAATAGTGCAAAAAGAGTACAATATAAGCTGCTGTAGGTGTAAACATAAGATGTTGCAGCCTAGTAGATAGTATAGGATATGTACAGTATAATAAATATTTGTAGTAGCATAATGTAATGCGGGGATGTGCAAAAAATTGCAAAGTGGATGGAGGATGTATAGTTGTGTGTGTGTATGTTCTTTCAGTCCAGTTTCTGAGTATGGCATGGGGAAAGAAACTGTTGCACAGTCTAGTCGTGAGGCCTGAATGTTTCGGTACCGTTTGCCAGACAGCAGGAGGGTGAAATGTGTGTGAGAGGAGTGTGTGGGGTCATCCACAATGCTGGTGGCTTTGCGGTTGCAGCGTGGGGTGTCAGCGTCTGCGATGGAGGAAAGAGAGATCCTGATGATCTTCTCGGCTGTCCTCACAATCTACTGCAGGGTCTTGCGATCCGAGATGGTGCAATTCCCAAACCAAGCAGTGATGCAGCTGCACAGGATGCTCTTGATAGTCCCTCTGTAGAATATAGTAAGGTCAGGGGGTGGGAGATGTGCTTTCTTCAGCCTTCTCAGAAAGTACAGGCGCTGCTGGGCTTTCTTTGTTATGTCCCCGCTTGGGCGGACAAAGCCTAAATAAGAACAGAAAAATGTTTGCTATTCCATTTTTGTCAGAAGCAGTCCACACCCGGGAGGAACAATGCACACAAGTAACCAGGTCTAACCCAATGTAACGATGTGAAGCCCCAGACTGGTCAGAAGATCCCTCTTTGGACAAAGTGCAGGTACATTGTCTTCATGACTGAAGATCTTCTGCTCTTACGTTCTTGATCTAAAATTGAATTGAGTTCAGCACGTCCTGCTCACGTCCAAGGACTACGAAACTGACGTAAATCACAAGCTGTGACCTTCACACTCAACCACATCTCAATATGAATTCTATATTATTATTTATTCCTGATCTATGTACTTCAGCAACAGTAAAACTTACAAAAAACTGCAGCACTCTTCTTTCATTCGTTCTTTTCAGCACTGTGTGAGGAGGAAGTGTACGGAATGTAAATGAAAGAAATGCCAGGCATGTGTTTATCCAGGCATCCGAGCACTCTCTTCTCCTCCTCCTCCTCCTCCTCCTGTGAGCGGCTGGAGCATCATTTCAGCGAAGAATAAGCTGACCATGACGATGAAGGAATACTGCCTCCCATCTCCACGGAAACAGAGGTGCAAAGCATAGAACGGAGGTTTTCTGCGTAAACAAAACGGGAAGTGAAACAGCGAGAGAAAGATACAGAGCTCAGTGAGCCAGCGAAAGGCAGCAGGATTACTGAGGTGATGAGCAGCTTGAGAATTTCTAATGACTGGTTCTGGCTAAAAGGGTGATGAAGGTTGCCGTGACATTGACTGCAATTCTCATAAACACTTGTAACTGATGATTCAGCTCTGTGTGCTTAAGATTCAGTACTCAATTAACATAAAGCCTACAAAGGGATCACAGCAGAGTTCAAACTTTAAACTTCATCTGCTCTGTGACTGGAGGCTGCGATTCTGGTGACACGATGACAAATTGAGATCTGTGTGTGGAAAGTTTATGGAAACTTGGTGAAGTGAAAATATATTTTGTTATTTGTAATTTTTGTCAGCTCAGGCTTCTGAATGTCCTACTGGTAATACTTTAATATATTTTAACCTTCTGTGCAACGATCGAAGGGATTTCTTTTAGAGCTATATTGATGAAATGAAGGCTCTCCAGTTGATATATCCTCGCCCTCTCAGCAGCTGAAGCCAAACAGAGAACAGCAATGTTTACTTCAAGCTGATTGTAAATGGCCGAGTCTTGCTGTTTTGCATATTGTGTTTATCTTTGACTTTGGTGTGATATTTTGCTGAGAGAGAGCTTTGTTTGTTTGCTGCATCGCTGAGCTAAGCACATCTTAATCGTTTTTTTTCCTCTTTGTCCCCCCCCACCCCCAAATGTTTCCACCATATGTCCCCTCGGTGGATGATGATGGATGCTCATTTAACTGGAAAGAATCCAATCTCTCAGTGATAAAAGGAAGTACTGAACTACAGACTCAAGCCTTACAGCAGCCTAAATAGACTAGAAATGCTAAATGCACTTAGCATACGGATGGCTCGTGCTAGTCCCAGTGCTCTCGGTGATTAGCCTGGGCACAAATGTATTTTTTCCCCCGATAATTAGTTTTTCACTCCTTGCAAGCATGTGCTAAGCATTTTTTCCCCTCATTGAACCTGCTTCCCATTTACACAAAGCCACACCCCCTGCATCTACAGAGTTCTATTAGCTGGGTGATGGTGTCAGCATTTTAGCTTGACCTGTGGTTTGTTTTTTTTTCCCACTGTCTATAAAGAAAGTTTATAAAAAGTTTTTCAGCTGACCATGACTACCAGTGTTAGCTAGTTAGTATCATTAGCTGCATGGGAGTTAGCTAGCATAGTGTACTTCTATGAAGTTGGTTCATTCCAACCACTTTACCTAGATCTCCAAGTGATAAAAATGTATCTCATTGTTTCATTATGTAAAGTTTATACAGACCGTGTTTACATGGACCTTCACTAGTTCCATCCAACTTTATCCTCATCACCAGCAATAAAATTCTCCATCTTGGAAAAGCGCCACCAGGATTTATTCTAGTTTTACCAAGTTTCTTGCTATTAAGTTTTTTTTAAAAGTACAGCATGTTTACTTTTCTTTGCTCAAAGTAAAAGTAACTGGCTGCGATGGGCGCTTACTAGATGAGGCCATGTTTTCCTTTCCAAACAGACTGAGACAGGATGAAGTCACGAGGCACCGGGGTGAGTCTAAAGGAGCTCACAATTAGGTCTGAGCTCACAAACTCGTCGTCTTGGTATCAAGTCTGATGAGTTGAATGTCATATCAACAGTCTCAAAAAAACCCACTAACACAGTAACTCACTAATGAAGAACGAGGCCCTGTTCCTGCTTCCTGTTTTCGTGACTCCTACTCTGGCTCCGCCTTGACCACACCCATTTTCACCCTGTAATGAGTCTTTTTAGAAGAGATCTCAGTCGTTTCTGGTTCCTGTTTGTTACAAGAACAGAGATTTTTAAATGCTTTTCAGCTTTTAAAGCAGAGTTCCTCAAGGTTGTATGAGTGGACCAAATTTAAAGCTTTCCTCTTAATTAAAAAAATCTCTCTCCTCAACAAGTCTGTAAAACTCTGGACGAAATGTCCTCATTTGGTGCTGGCTCTTGTTTGTTATGCGAACAGTGTATTTTTTTATTTTTTTGTTTAAAGTTTAAAGCAGAGTTCATTAAAGTTATACCGAGCTTTATTCTAATTAAATAACTTTCTCATCAAGTCTGTAAGATTCAAGACAAAGTATGGGACAAAAAGAATTATACCTAACTACTCCTACCTTTCAGAACCATGAGAATACTATTTAACCTAAAAGTCTTTAGCGGCAATTAATTACGAAATGGGAAGAACGTTTTGAAGAGGGCAAGGCCCACATTGAAATGACCTTTCTTTCATTAGAGTATATTAAATCTTTTTTTTTGTTTGTTTGTTTGTTTAATTATGGCAAGTAAGCCTCACAATGTGCACTAAAAGGTTGTTGAGCATTCTTTCATGAGACAAGATAATTACTCAGCTATTCTGCTCCACATCTCCCAGGTCTTAAGCAATAGTGTGTTTTTCTTGAAATAATCCTTCTTCTTAAAGGTTAATTGAGGGTCGAGTTGGCCGTACCAATTCGCATTGGAAGTGTCTCTACCAACATAAACTGTCCCTTTAACAACCTCTCTCTCCTCTCCTCTGCGGGTCTGGTTCAGGAGAGATAACGCCGGACCAGTGAAAGCCATAAAAGTACATTTGAACTCGCGCACCGGCTTTGGCTCAGAGATACACTACAGAGTTCAGTGGTTTGGAAAACCAACGGTGTCTCTTAGGTTTCTTTTTGCAATCCTGTATGCACAAAGAGCAGCTTAAGAGTGACTCTGGTGAGTGAGGAACATGACGCACTTCACAGGGGATTCAGGAAAACTTGGTAGAACCAGGCTCGCACAATAGTGGAGATCTGTCTGGAATACATTTATACTAGAAGTTGTGAATCTCGCGAGCTTAATGAGCCACTGGATTTGAATCTATCAACAAATAATGACAGTTAAGTGATGTCTCGGTAATATCGAATTAAAGCCCTGAGCACCAGTCATTTCATGGCCCTGGTTTGGTGGAAGAAGCACCTGCTGTTGAATAGATATATTAGTCACATGATTAATAAATTACAAATTGCACAAAAGACATCGAGACGGTTTATTATATTTCGCCTCTGATGCACTGTAAGCGTACTTTTCTGGCGATGAGCATCAGAATCTCGATTGCCGCAATCTGACTGAAGCATGGTTGCTGAAATCTGCAGTACACAAGTACCAGGTTGTGACAAACATAATTTAACTACTGTGACTCAAGGAGCTTTTTGAAGCAAGATAGTAGTAGTCACTGTATTGGCAAAAACAGGAAGAGGAAGAACAGGGTGAGTGTTCACTAAACCTCCTAAACAACACACTCCACTGCTCCAGCACCTTTCCATGATGTCTTTTTTTCTGCTACACACCCAGCGAGGGCTTTGGGAAACTTTATTCAAATGGTTCGAAGACCGAGGTCGTGATTTAGGTCCATTTCCTAATACGTCTCTTGCCTTGTGCTGGGCTTGCTTTTTGTCTCCGTTATTGATACCGCTGAAATATACACATAATGGAATTTCCATTCTCTGAGCGCTCCTGGGACCCTGGCGGTTCGCCCAGGTTTAGATAGATTGCTAAGATAAGCTGAATTTCATCAAATCTCATCCATAAACAAACTTGCGAATGCAGCACACTAGTTTGGGCATAGGAATAAATATTCTACTTTCTACTGTGCTGCACCTCGGAGTTTGTTCAAGAAAGTTTTTTTTTCCTCCCCACTCACTTTCTATTAAAAATACCACCGCCATTTTTAAATATTACTCACCAAATCCACTCATAAAACAGCAGAGAGCAGAGGAAGTGCGGGGGGCTCGAAAGCCACGTTCATCTTTCATCACCGAGGCGGGGAGGACGAGAATCGTGCTTATTTCCAACGCCATTAGCGTCATTTGACCTTTTCTATGGAGTTTAATGGAGGCCCTGGGACAGACCACTAACAGAAAGGCAGCACAGAGGAGCAGAACTACAGCCTTTCTCTCATATCTATTCTGGGTGCCAGCTTTTTCAGTAAAGACGGCAGAGACGAAGGCCGATTGTATTCGACGGAGAGGTCCCGCCCAAGTAAAAAAAACGCCAAGTGTCCCTTTACACAAACCAAAGTCTTCACAAAGACGTCCTCCGCATAATGCTGTTTTCTGAGATTCCTGTATAACTCCTGTATAATTTTAGAGTCTAAAGGTTTAAGCGCACCATCATGAAATCAAAAAACTAGCCCTGAAAAATTTAATAGTGTCCCAAATGATAGTTATTTTTAATTAATTGATTAAATTTTACGAACTGGTACTTCCATAAAGATGGCGGACTTCAATCGATTTCTCGTGGGCTCGAGGACTCAAACAGGCATCAACTGAACTCGCTGGTTGGTTCATCGCGACGTCAACGGTTAGGACCACATATTAATTCAGGTCTCGAAAACAAAAACGACTGACGGAACAAAAACCTAATGGGAGGACGGATGCTTATTCATCATCAGCTGTGTTTGTGACCATTTGATTCATTCTTTCTGCCAGTACCTATATTTGTGCATGCCTTATCCTGCCTGGGACTTCCATTTTGTTAGTTATTATATCAGTCAATAGACCCCATGCGTGAGCATCCTGAGTGCCTACAATGAAAAATTCCACCATGTCACATTTAGCAATTATAATGAAATAAAAACACAGAAGCAGGCGAGGCATAATTCGATGGCACTTAAGTCTGGCAACCACAGAGCAAATGACAAGGCTTAGCAGGGCGTTGTAATTGGAATATTTGCTCATCTCGTCTTGCTGCGTTAAGTGGGACCACCAGAAACATGTCATGACTGCTGCGAGGCAAAGTAGTACTCCATTCAGAATGCCGATTTAGTCTTTTTTTGGCACGGCAGATTCAGACAGCACTGAGAAAAGGCACAGTTAAGGCACTTTATGGTAATTAGTCGCCAAACCAGCCATGAAAATGAATCTTGTCAGGATTCTAACAAAGCAGATCGACATGCAAAGTCCAATTTTCCTCTCTCAATTAATACAAGTCAAACTTGATCTGATGGTCAGGCAGGTTTCTGTGAGATGAAGCTGCACTCATTGCGAAGTCTTGCCAGATTCATTCAGTTGTGAGCTGCGTTTTGATTGGATATGTACAGTTCCTTGCGACAGGGTGGTGTGAGGAAGCAAAGTTACTCCACATCCTGAAGCGTATAATTCCTCTTAACCCACACCTGTGTCTGTGTGTGTGTTGGGTGTTGGGTGTAGCTTGTAATCTGAAGGTGTGTTACAGCTTTAACTCTTACAGTTAAAGCACTGACACTGGAGACTCCTTCCATATATATTAAATAACATCATGTTTTTGTTGCTTGCGTTTTTGTCATGCTGCTCTTATAGAAACTGTACTAACTGTATTAGTGCTAGTGCTAATACTTCTAATATAAAACCTGTGATTTGAAGAACACCTTCTGACCAATCAGATCCGAGCAATCAGCAGCACTGTGGTACAAAAAATAGAGCACAGCATGTTGCCTAGCATAACCCCCATCATACACTGAACTATTTGAGAAATCCGGCTCTTCTCCAGCAGGCCGGTGTGGTGAGAGATTTCGCAATGTTCCTTGGCTATTCCTGGAATAAGAGCCGACATGTACTGCAACTCGGAGGAAATAAATAATCGAAGACGAAAGAGCCTGAAGAAATCTCCCAGCGCACAATGTGTACATATCATCAGCTCCGCTGATCCCCCGTGAGCAGTGACAGATGCTTTTGAGGTCCAGGCAAAGCCCGGCGTACGGGAGGAAATGGCAGGAGGAGTGGAAATGTTCTGCTTATTACAGCTAGCTTAGGTTTATCTATGAGAAGGAAAAAAAAAACATAAGCATCATCCTGCTTTTGTTGGCAAAAGTGAAAGCCGACAGAATGACGCAATTTTACGAAAGGGGCCTTCCGACAAATAGAAATTCTACTTACATTTACGTGCAGGTAGAGAGCGTTAGATACTGTAGTGCTCCATAAACTCACTTCTAGCACTTAGCATTAGTTTTAGCTTGAAGCACTTTTCATAGCTTGACACTGATTTTGTACAAATGAGCAAGTTACAAGTTAGCTCCTCTCGTCACTTATGTACATAGAATTTTTTTTGATAGTCAATTTCAGTTGAAATCTGTAAAACTGTAACTGAATTTTGTCATGGCGATTAATTATATTGAAAAGAATAAGTGAGGTGGATTGCTGAAAAGTTAGCTTGTTAAATGCAAAGGTTAGCGTCCTCCCGTGTTAGCCCGTGTTAGCCCGTGTTAGCCCGTTTATACCAGCCACCTCTGACAAATGTAACGTGACACACACTTTTTCACCATTTTTTGAATGTCTCTGAATCCAAACTCATTAGTCTGTAGTCTTGCAGTCAGCATTTCAAAAGTGTGTGTGTGTGTGCAGAATTGTGCACTCGAACGATGAGAATTAGAAGAGCATTAGTTCAAACAGACAGCTCTTCTTTTGCTCCTACAATAAATAATGATTTGCGTACTACTTTAATTTCTCAGGAATAAATAAAACAAATCTCTCGAGCGACACCGTGATGCCTCCTGTGCCTTTCCAGATGTTCCCTACTTAGTGGCACTACTCTTAATCACGACTCCCAGACCTCGCAGCACACACTCGCTGCTGCGCTCACGTGACCGTTTAACAGGATGCTGCCTGTGTGTTGACGTATCTACCTCCGGTGTGGCCATATGCTACGCTGAGATTCGAGTGGGTACAAATAGGCAGCGCTGGTGAACGGCGCTCATTAACGGCCCTGATAGATTCCCAAAGCAGACGAGCACCACAGTCGACTGGGCAAATGAGCACCAGATATTACATAAATAACCACTTGGGCTTGAAGTTGTCATTTGAAATCAGCCTCCCATCTCGCGCTCATGCTCTCACGCTCTCCTGAGCACACTTTGAAGCACGACAATTAAAAAGCCCAGCTCATTGCCTCGATACTTACGAATACATAATGCATGGAATCACCTGGCAAACACCGATGCAGTGTTATTGCTGCTGAATCATCCATCTATCTATCCAGCCCACCCTCCTCTCTTCTTCCTTCAAGGAGTGAAAGAGAGGGGCAGACAGTTCTCTAGTACTCGGTGAAGGGATTGAGCCACCCAACGTCCGGAGTAATCGGGGAAAGCTAGTTCATATGCACCACATATCCTCCGCTATTGATCTCACCCTCAGCAGACAAGCCTTGTTTTTTTTGTGATTTATTCCCAAGCCTGAATTTAACAACCCCCAAGCACCCACCCACCCCCACCACCTACCTACCATCACTACCTGCCCCCATGCTTCTTGTTGTTTTATTTTTACTCATCGAGGACAATGTCCCAATTCACTTCCGAACGCTATCTCCTTGCTTGACGAGCCATCGTCACACCTGACTGGCCTGATTTTTTTTTAATGCGCCCGGAGAATTATAATCCACTTCAGAAAATCCGACTTGCCGTGCAGCATCCAAACCAGCTTGCCTGTATCTCAGGGCATTAAAAATACATGTCATGATTCACTTTAATCGATACTGACTCCGTCGTCAATGGTGGAACCGCATAATGGCATTGTAACAAGGGGGAAGGAAAAACAAGTCATCTTGTCACTGTCTTGTTACAACGTTTACGCAGATTTAGTGCCAAAGACTTCATATACTAATATTGGAAAGCTCTGGATATCTTCCACACTGTCTTGTTAAGGCATTTCTGCTCGGATATGAAGGACAAAAGGCAGCATGTCAGAATCTGACCGACAAACACGGAGCTTAAATCGCATTCGGGAATATCAATTGGATTATTCAGCACGGTTTTTTTTTTTAAGAACATTTTTGTAGGAGGGCCTTCAAGTGAGAAACACATTAACAATCCAAAAAAGCAACAAAATCAACAATATTAGATCTCAGCATCTATTTGAAAGTTCACAAAATGAAGTTAAATCGAGGGGGAAAAAAATGTCACTGATCATATCTTACAGGTAAAAATAGTAAATTAGAGCATTGCCATGGCCTCTGCTAGCCTCGGGACGAAAATCTTGCTATGCTGAAACTCAGAAGAAGGAGCAGGTTATGACGCAGGAATGAGGATGTGTGCAGAACTCTATCCTGAATACCCTGAAATGTGCAGTAGAGTTAGAGTTAAGCGGTTGAAACATTCAATAACACAGACGGTGTAAATGAAGGACATGCAGCTTGTACACCGAATCTGAAAATGTCATATGTGTGTTAAGATGGAGCCCCAGAACAAGTTTAACTTCTAGAAAAAAAAAAAGAAGTCATATTTGCATGACCTTTGGTTAAATATAAGTGCTAATAATTCTGTGTAATGGTGGGGTGCCAATATTTCCAGCAGAGATTTGACAGATTCGGAATACTGTACTGAGATGTGTAAAGGTTAAGCTTTTTTACGAATCCATGGATGTGTTATTTTTGTGCTCTGAAATTGAGTGGGTCTAATCATGGAATTTTTACTTTGTTTTATTTAGTATGTGATGCTACATGCTACATGCTAGTGTTTAGCTTCAGTTTTAAATGCTAAAGCAACAAGTGAGGCTAGCGTTTGTGGTTTGTTAATATATTCCGCACTGTACAAATGAAGGAAAGGAAAAGCTTCTCGCTTCTCGCTGTCTCGTTAACCTTTCAACACCGATTTAGCGCCAAAACTTTCACATAACAGGAAAGCGCCGGCTATCTGACATCATACGTCAAGAAGAGGAGTAAGAGAGTAATAGATGCTAATGTAAATACAGTAATTAGCCTTAAATTATTAGCCAGATATCTTGCTCGGCTAATTATTTCAGTTTAAGACCCTTAGTGCAGGAGGAGTCATGAACATATTAATATTCATCCACTTTTACAAACTCAGCTTTGTGTGGCTGAACTGTCTATTTGTAATTCCTTCTTTTAAGCGCCGATGGCATCTGGGTGATTACTGTAAAAGTCAGCCGTCAACATGACACCACACAGCCAGTGCTAATTTCATTAGCTTTAACAAGCTTAGCGCCGTCGTGAATTGTAATGAAAGTGCCACGGCTCAATTTGCACTCCTCTACATAATCTCCTCATGTGCTGTTGCACGTTAATCACCCTTAACTCCCCCCCACACCCCCCATACTGGTTCTGACCCGTATTGTTTCCCATGCCCGGTTTGTCCCCTTTCGTTTCCCACTTTTCCTTTGTAGCCGTCGCTAATCCTCGTCAACACTGATTGTTTCTGCCTCAAACTGCATGGAATAAATGTACATTAATTAGGAAAAATACACGTATCTAAGACAAAATATTGAATTCGCATCGACCAGTAATAGCTGCTGTGATATTTGATTGTATTTCAATCAGGCAATTTCCTGCAGTAGATTGTTTTATTCCTGAACATGATGTTACATGGTGTATGCTTGGTTTTGGTTTTAGCTCCAATTCCAATTGCTGCAGCCAAGAAGTGATTCTAACAAGCAATTCAATACCGTTTATTTCTCGTTATTTTAATACATTTTGTCTAGTATGTCTAGACAAGCTAAAATTTGTCTAATGTTTGGTAAGTCACATGTACACTGGTAGATTTTATTTCACAGCAATGAACTCAAGACATTCTTTATTTACTGTGAAAAAAAACGTATTGTCGAGTGATAACTCGTACCAGGATTTTACTCAATGTTAAAACACCAATTTGTCTTGATTCTTCAAAATCTCTACTGAGAACCAAAAACGCAAAAAATTCATGAAATGTAAACTGACTCATAACGATAACGTGCTAAAGGCTTCTGCATTGGAGTGTAAGACAGCACTACACTTTAACTAGGACAGCAGATATAGAAGGGAGAATAGGAAGGAATACTGTAAATGTCATCTCTTCAGCTTGAAATTCAATGTCTGTTCCTGAAGTGACCCAAAATGTACAGAAATAGAGATTTTTTTTCCTCCCGAAACTTTATATTTTTGGACATCTACCCATTTTTGTACATCATTCTGGGTCAGTTGTGATCTCTGCATCTAATTGAAAGTTCACAAAATGAGGTTAAATCGAGGAAGAAAATGTCACTGACCATATGTTACAGGTAAAAATAGTAAATGAGAGCATTGCCATGGCCTCTGCAAACCTCGAGACTCAGAAGAGGGAGCAGGTTAGGACACAGGAATGAAGATGTGTAGGGATGTGTGTGGAACTCTATCCTGAATACCCTGAAATGTGGAGTAGAGTTAGAGTTAAGCGGGTGAAACATTCAATAACACAGACAGTGTAAATGAAGGACTTGCGGTTCGTACACCGAGTCTGAAAATGTCGTATTGCTGCTGTGCGTAAAGACGAAGCCCCAGAACAAGTTTAGCTTCAAGAAAAAAAGTCATATTTGCATGACCTTTGGTTAAATATAAGGGCTGATGATCCCATTTAACGGTGGGGTGCCAATATTTCCAGCAGTGATTTGACAGATTCAGAATACTGTACTGAGATGTGTAGAGGTTAAGCTTTTGATTGAACAAGTCCATGGATGTGTTGGAATGGTGATGTAATTGTCATTTCATAATTACGTTTTTATATAATGTAATTTTAATTTTTTTTTAAATTAAATCATTTAAATAATCTAATCATGTAATTTTTTAAAATTATATCATTCACATCTTTCTCAAATTTAGACAGATGAAAAGTTTTCTTTGGAGCTATTATTCATTTTTAGGGTCCTGTGATTTTTATTTTTTTTAATACATTTATTTATTTATTTATTTATTTATTTATTTGGCATGCAATATCCTCGTGTCTCTCTCTCT
The DNA here is from genome assembly GCA_037577455.1 of Pangasius macronema. NCBI lineage: Eukaryota > Metazoa > Chordata > Actinopteri > Siluriformes > Pangasiidae > Pangasius > Pangasius macronema. Next base: position 1,849,837 of record CM074971.1, read on the forward strand.
CTCTCTCTCTCTCTCTCTCTCTCTCTCTCTCTCTCTCTCTCAAAAAAAAAAAAAGCTGTTGATTATTCTGTCATGCCTGGAAGTTCAGGTACAATTTTGATACAAGCACCTAAATAAATGATTCACTGATTCAAACACTGAATCGCTGAATCGCTATTACATCGCACAGATGATGGCTGTTCGTTTATGAGTATGGAAGTGTCCTTCATGGGCTTCCATGTTTTAAATATTCGGTTTGCGAAGCCTGTCAGCGACAACGGAGGGAAAGTGATGATTAGCTGCACAGCAGGTGCGTGACCGGTGCGGATTCACTCAAATACTGGGTAAAGTAGTACATAGCACTCTTATTTAAGCATAGGAGAAAAAAACTCCCTCCATACTGTCAGAGCTTGGAAAGAAAAAATACAAGGTTGGTTTATAGAATTTTGTACTTTAGAACAATTAAATCGTCTGACGATTCACTGGTGTTTTGTTTTTTTTTCCCAGGCAACCAATCTGCAGCCTGACATCACATCTCAACCTTGAGAGGAGAGCTCGCACAATTTTTCCTGCCATTGTCCACTCAGCATTTCCATTCCTGTGCTTAATGGGCCGTCTGGCCACTGAGCCCACCAGAACCCCCCAACCCCCCTCCCCCCAATACATAGCATTGATCGGATTTACTTTTGCAGCCGAATATTGCTGTTTAATTCAAAGTTCATTCCTGGCGCTTAATAAATAAGATGAATCTATCCATATTTAATAGCGGGGTTATGAACCGCTGCATTGGCTTCATATGAAGAATTAATGAGCGAGGCAGGTACAAATAATGCAGGTCTCTGTTGACCTTGTGCCGAGGGACAGAGACAGACAGCAGAAGCAGTTTCATATTCGATTTTCATATTCAGATGAACTGCACTGCTGATGGTGGAAAAGAGAGAGAGCGAGAGAAAGAGCGAGAGAAAGAGCGAGAGCGAGAGAGAGAGATGTGGCCGTCTTGCCAAGTCTGACATACGGTAGCCTTGAGACGTGTCATCTTGGGTGAAAAAAAAAAAAATTATGGTGCATTACTGCTCCACATGCTCCGTCTGCCAGTAGGAGGAAGATGAGTCCTCCACACACACACAGTCAAGGGAATAGTCCAAAACATATTTCACAAGTCCAACAGATTTCACAAGTCCATTAATAGAAGATCGGAGCCATCTATCACAGATAACACAGTCTCTTTTTAAAAATAGGGGACTCTCTGGGTTTACAGCCATGACTGAACCACTTTGACTGGGATAAAAAAGAGTCAGAAAAACGTTTTCGGATCGTACTTATTGTATAATAGCCAACAGGTTCGTTTTTAATCGAATCCCCCAAAAGGAAGGACACGACATGATCCTCCAGCAGCAGGTTAATTCCTAGCAGCTCCTGCTAGCTGAGGTCTTATGCGTGCAGTGCATACATGACAGCTTTTTCTTGTTAAGGGATTAAATAAGAAATAAAACACTCTGTGCCACGCTTTTAGAGGAAAATACTTAATGACTGGGTGGTGTGACACATGCTAATGTTATAGAAATGTTTCTTGCTAGACGGGCATCGAGCTGAATAGATGCGCCGCCTCTGATTGGTAGTGATACATCCAGCTTATGGCATCAACACTCAAATCATCACAATGCTAATTCTAAACATGCATCAATTCAATTCAATTTTATTTGGACGTTGTCTCAAAGCAGCTTTACAGAACATAAGAAACATAAAAACATGAAAACAAACAAAACATGCAACAGTCCTAGAGCCTGAGGCGACTGAGGCAACTGTGGCGAGGAAAAACTCCCTTAGATGACACGAGGAAGAATCCTTGAGAGGAACCTTGAGAGGAACCAGACTCCAAAGGGAACCCATCCTCATTTGGGTGACACTAGAGAGTGAGATAGAACAATGTCCTTTCTGCATTTATGTATAGTCATGAAGCGTTTATTGATTTATAAAGTCCACATAGGATTGGCAGCGTTGCTTTAAATATCCAAAATACCCAAATCTTCACGAGGCAGAAACCGGCTGGAGCTGGTCCATCTCTG
>CM074971.1:1851981-1863026 GCA_037577455.1 Pangasius macronema
TAGCGTAGCTGCTGTTCATAATATTAGTATGCACTAAATCATAATGTATGTATTAATTGTATGCCTGGCTAAAGATACATGTCTTTAACTTACGCTTGAACTGGGAGACAGTAACCTAAAGGAATGTGACGTGGGACATATAGCAGATAGAAAGAAAGAGGAATGAGGTAACGAGACAGCTCCGCTAAGATCGCATAAGACTCTAAGCTATTCACGTCAGCCAAGACAAGTAGTCACTGAGCCAATGTTTAGAACAGCTGATTGGTGGATTAAGTTGTCAATAAAGTGCCATATCAGGGATAAATAAGCAAGAAACTGCTGACCTCACACCCAGCAGCATAATCCTCACAGATCGACGCCGAATGACCCTGACGTGAATCGATACACAGCACTTCTCCGAGTTCAAACAAAGAGAACACACAGGCACTCTTCCTCACCGACTTCCATCTCGTATGGACACAGACCACATTCAGATGGTGAACGGTTTGTCGCTTCCTAAAGATCATCTACTTCTCTGAAAGGGGAATACTCTGTTGTTGGCTTCTACATACAATCATTTACACCAAGGGTTCTTTGGGTGGCAGATGGTATGTTGGTTCCTAAAGGTGTTCTACATGGAACCATCTCTGATAGGAAAACCCTCTATCTGTAGCTGCGTGAACGTTCTACACTGTTGGGGGGTAGGGTTCCTCAGGGTTTTTTTTAGATGGATAATGGTTCATCACTTGCTAAATGCTATGTGTGTTCTCTATGAAATATCTTTAGGGTCTGTGCAAAGAAACTAGCTGTGAAATCCATTAAAGATGGATTTAGGTTTAACTTTTTATCTTAGTGTATATACTGTACACATATAGTCCAAAATGAGATAAGTGATAGTGTAGGGTTCTACAAAGAACATTTAAGGGAGCCTCAAAGAAGGATAGCCAGGTCAAAGCATTTTCTAAAAGTGTCTAGAGAAAATACTTTATGAAGTAGTACAAATAAATAGCGCACATACCGTATATATAGCATATAAAACTTTCCTGTAGGGTTCTTTGAATAGCATAAGATTTACAGTGGCTTGTGTTCTAGGGTTCTACCTGGCACCTGTAAGGGTTTCTACAGTGAAACAAGCTGAAGAACACTGCAAGGTTATAGATTCGACCTCTTCTTTCTCAGAGAGTATGGAAATGATACTATACAGAGTAGGTGAGTCTTAGAAACAAAGGTTCCTCAAGGGTTCTTTGGATGTTTTATGGTTCATCGCTTCTTAAAGACACTCTCTAATGGGGGAACACTGTTTTGTGATCCTACATAGAATCTTATACAACCTCAAGATTGCATAGTGAACACACTATATAGAACAGTACATCCATAAAAATGTTCCTCTAGCATTCTTAGGATAACTTGGAACTCTTTTCCACTAGAGAAATCCTCCGTTATGGTTCTAAATGGAACCTTTATGGATTTGCCCAAAGAGACAAGCTGAAGAACATAGAGTAGAAAGGGGTCCTCAGTTGTTCTTTGGATGTTTAATGGGCCGTAGCTTCTAGGGATCTACAAAGAATCTTTAAGGGACAAGCCAAATATTTAGATTTAACCTTGATTCCTTTGGAGGAACCTTAAGAGTGACTACAGAGAAGATACTAGACAGACTTATAAAAATGTTCCTCTAGGGTTCTTAGGATAACTTGGAACTGTTGTAGGGCTGCTACATGGCACATATAAAAGTTTCCCTTCAAGGTTATAGATTGAAGAGTTTTGTTTTCTTTTTGTATAGAAAATGCTACATAAGTGCTGTATAGTAGTTCCTCAAGGAACATTCTGAGAAATTGGCCAATGAGTGATATCTTAATCTAGTATGTTTAATGTTTCAGATAAACTCTTAGCAGTTTTACAATCCGGCAGATGGTCAGCTCATATTATCCCTCAGCCGGCCACATACTCTTTGACGAGAAATAGTCAAGAGTGATGTCGGTCCGAATCATTGACATTAATTTTTGGTTGACTGCTGATCTTTCTCGACAATTGTTATTACAGGTGAAAGCGATCACTCTTCTTTCGTCCGATAGTTTGTGGTGTCGTAAGATGAAACAATTTTAATGGAGCTTTTTTATGCAGACCGCCCGACTCGGAATAGCGCCATGCCGAGTTAAAGAGTTGCAGTGTTGTTTACAGATAGCAGCTAATAGGAAGTTGATTACGTTTGGCATTATGGTGGACAGCATTTGCGTTGTGCCTGGTACGTGGGGTGGAACAAACTGCTGAGCATCGCTTTGTGAACTCAGCTAATTTAAAACGCAATTTTGGAGACGGTAAGTCACTTATCCGTTTTCAGCAGTCCGGAGAGCACCTGGACTCCGAGGATAGCAGATTTGAGCTTCAGCTCATTTCGTATGAACAGTGAGCTCTTTTGATCTCGAGCTTTAGCTGGACTGCGGCATGCTGGGAGTAAAAGCATCCGAAACACAACGTTTACCTTGGACCGGTTTTGGTCACTTCCGGAGGTAACATCCGTGTCGGAAGAAGACCTTCTTCTTCTTCATCTATAATATCCATCTCGCAATATTAAGTGTGCAAGGAACAGACTTGGGAAATTTCCTGAGATGTTCCTTTTTGCATGTAAGCAGTTCAAATGTGCCATGTACAGCTAACAGAATTATTGGCACCCTTCAAATCAACAGGTGCCAGTAATTCAGGTGGGAATGGATACAATGTTAGCATAGAAACAATAATGTACTAGAACGATTGCATTAATAAATTAATTAACTAATTAACCTGTTAAAGAAAATGAATCGATACCTTCTGACCAATCAGAATCAAGCTTTAAGCAGGTGGTAGAAGATCCACGAAGTTTGCTAGCTAAAGTTAAAACTGAGGAGTCGCTTATACCTAACAAACAAATATTTAACAAATATTCCACGTTTTATGTTTTGTTTTTGTTTTTTTTTTAGTATTGGATTGTCACGAGTTAACTTGCTATCAGTATGTCACAACTTCAGATTGTTCTTACTTACGATATATCCTCGTTTTGGACGCTAATGTCAGGTGAGCACGTGAGAGGAGAATAAATAAATAAAAGATACTGACAAACACCCGGGTGTGAGTTTCAGCAAATTGCCTTTGTTTCTAAATAGCTCAAAAACAAGACATGAATAGAGTTCATGTAGCTATCTGCAGCACGGGAGTTTCAGTAATTAAACCAGAAAGAAAAAAGAGCAAAAAAAAAAAAAAAACTCAACATTAATTACTTGAATGATTTACAGCGACCTGTGAATGTGACTGAGACTTGTTAATGCTACTGAATTTTGTTCCGACAACACAAAGGCGACGCTATTTATATGTTAATAGGCGCGACGGTTATGATCATCGGGGCTGAGAGAAGATGAGCCAAGTAAGAATTTTATAATACCGCTTGATCTCCATTACCACTAAACCCCTACAATTAGGAATAGATTTGCAATTAGATTTCTAATTAAGGTACTTCATTCTAATAAATTGCCCAGCACTGGCACCTCTCGCTGACAGACAGACACTTACACAGCACCGATTGTACCTCTGACCTTAGAGACCAACGTCTGTTCTGTCCATCTTGGACTTGTGAGGGCTCTTAGATGGGTGAAGAGAGGATAAAGAAGAGGCTTTCCTCCCCTGCCAGATGCCTGCTTATCTGCCTTTCATCAATTAATGCTAATTAAAGAAGCCGCCACGGAACAGACCGGCACTATGCCTCGAATGCCAAACAGATAAAAAAAACGGCCTTTCAACTATTCATGGACGGGAGAAAGTGAAGAATGTGAGGCTCGTGGAGAAAAAGTCGAATGATTTGAACCAAGAACGGAGACACAATCACAACAGGCAGAAAAACAGGGTGCCAATACTATCGCCTAGGTGTTGATTAGCATCCTGTCCTGGTGTGTGTAAAACTGAACACTGCATCGAATGTCGTCTCGTGATTTCTAAGATCAAATTTAAGATATACGTCCTGGTTTTGCACACTTCACGCTTCCTGCTGCGTAAGCTCCGCCCAGCATGACCACACCCACATGTGTAACTATTTTCTCACATGGCAAATGAAAGCTCCAAATCTTACTGTAAAATAGAGTGGTGGTGGTGGTGGTGGTTCATTGATTGCTTTGGCATCGCAATAGTTTGAATGCAAAATCTAGTTGTCTTTGCCAGGAGGTTACGACTAAGCCCCAGAGGGATTTGTTTAACAAGATCAATAAGATCTTCTACAAGTGCCTCCAAACTTGTTAGACATTACAGGACGAGCCTCAGAGGCGTAATTCTTTTAAGGGCAACCTTTAGAAAATATTCATTGTAAGGGTGCCAGTCATTTTGAACCCAGAATTTTGTGCTTGGCTCAAAATGTCACTCCATTCAAGTGTTCACAAAGGGTGCCAATACTAACCATAACCCTGTCGTGGTCTCACAGTCTCACATTTGGCTTGACCAAAGATGGTTGAGAAAGACCGTAGCGCTAACTATAGTGATAACACACTTTAATTATGCAAAAAGCTGCTTGTAAGAAATGAAATTCAAATATTCCACAATCACACACTTTTTTATTTCCTGATGTTAGCAGCATTCAAAAGCTAGCATCCTAGCTTCTCAGATAGGGCATGACTCACAGCACAACATTTGGCTGAAACACAGCACACTTCGTCACCCTGAGAACACCATCACCAGAGTGAAGCATGGTGGTGGGAGCATCGTGTTAAGAGTTGAGAGACCTCTCTTTACCTGGTCACGGACTTCTCTAGGCAGAGCTTTTGTTGTGTCATTCTTTCCATTTTTTTGATTGATACTTTGCAAGAACATTGTTCCAAACTTGTTTTGATGGCTATATGGTCTTTACGGTGCCTCCCATCACACACTTCCACCAAATGTTTTGTTACTTTCCGCAAGAAAAATAGCAACGATTTGAGCTGTTTCTGCAGTTTCTTAACTCAACCTGTCGCTAATTCATTAACTCAAAAGAAAGAAATATACAAAATCCTCGAGCAAGGATGGAGCTTCAGCTGTTTTCTAATGCCTATCACAAGCGCGGATATAGTCGCTGACGGTTCTGATAGCTTTATAATATCCCTCGAAGGAACTTTTTAATGGAATACTGAATGTACAGAGAGGAAGTACATCCTCAGAGACTCCCTACACGACTCTTGGCACTGTATTATTTAAAGATCTCTATCCTCTGTCCTGCAGCTGCTGAGCTATAGTACCTGTCATCTGATTAATAATGTAATGATAGGCAGCCCGTCCGTTCGGCCACTGCTGCACGATGTCCTCATTCCTCCTGCTGTACCATCTGCATCCTGAGAAGGGCGATGCCTTAAGAAAGAGAAATAATCAAATAAAGAGCGTGATTAAACAAATGTGTTCCCCCGCTCACCTGTATTGACTCAGCTGTTAATGAAATGCGCTCTGCATCGCTGAAGCAGAATTAATTAGAACGATCCTTTGGCTTGAGTTATGCTCTCGGCTGTGACAGGTGAGCTGGAGAAATGGCTGGCCTCGCCCGCCAGCCCGCTCCGATGGTACAGCGAGCAAGAAGATAATGATAGACCTTCAGCTAGTGCAGCACGGCTAGTTTATGAACTCTGTGAGGAAAATTAGCATGTGCCGTCCCAGACACTGAGAGACGTCCTGAGAGAGAAATCGGAATCTCCACTAAATATGGAGTTTGCTCTAGGAGCTGGTTGATGATCTTGGATCCTTGATCTAACATACCTGCATACCTTTTTAGTGTTATTTTTGCTAATTAACCGAGGAGCCGAGTCAGATTGGCAGCTAATTTTGAACCAGCGCCTGCTTTCCAATACTGTTTAACACGCTAACTCGACTTCACCACATGACTTAGAGACGTGTGCAGGAGAAGAGGCAAGAAAATGGTTTAAAAATAAATAAATATTCTGCTCGTAAAGCTGCCAGAGAAGTTTATCACTGTCAGTGGATTCGTGCTATGAATATAGACATTATCGTAAATGATGTAATTATACCCAGAGACACTACAAGACATGAGAAAAAAAATAAATACACGAAACAAAACAGATTAAAAAAAAAATTGGAAAAGATTGGTAGAATATGGATTTACCTGTAATTACCACCAATCGGTATTCTGTTGGAACTCACCTCTTCCTTTATTTTATTCTGTTTTAATTATTTATTTTATTAATGACTTTGTATTTAGTGTTATTTTAGCTAGCTAACAGAGATGAGTATCGATTCTGCCACGAACCGAGTAGCTGCAAACTTTGAACGTATCCCATCGCAACCCAACCTGGAGAAACGGTGCGAAGCGTACAGGGGTGCTGACTATCGCTTCGGCTTACACAAGAGAAACTGATGAACTTTACTTAACGCGAGTCTGCTGGCCGTCTTCCAGGAAGGTTTGAGGTTAAAAAATAAAAATAAAATAAAGCCCTTGTTCCTATGAACCATGATTTAATTCTTTACTGGTGTGAAAACAGTTTTAATGATCAGCCCCATTAAAATGATTCCACAGCTGCGAGGTTAGTCGTATTTTAGCTGGTTTCGCACTAATAAAACCTCGGAGAATATACACACTGACTCTTGCGCATCTTGTGCAAAACTTGGCAAACAACTTTGTGTGTAAAAAAAAAAATCGCGCTGGAGTGAAACAAACCAAAGTGTGGCAGAAATCCCACTTTTAGCCACAGGTGTGAAGCCTCAGATAATGTCACTATATTTCACCATCTATATTTCTCTGATGAATTTCCAGGTGTGGATGAAAGAGTTCACGCGCTCTCCATTAATAAGGCATAAACACTCCGGAAAAGCCAGAAGCTACAGCGGCCTCGTGCATTTCACATTCCAATGCCTCATGTAATAGCGTGAAAGACAAACAAACAAAATAATTTCTCTAGCTCGCTTTGTTCTTTCGCCTGTGGGGAGAAAAAAAATGGAAAATGCAATCGCTCCCATGATAACGCTAGCACAAGAGGCCTCGCACAATGCCTCGTTCTTCCAGGACTATACATCTTCCAGTGCGGTTATGAGATGCGTTTAATAAACAAGCCGACGTTTAACAAATGGCGCTTTGACCCACCGAGGCCGCAATAACATTAGTACGTAATCGCTTTAGATGTGCGTGATGCTCTCAGCTCCGCCGGCTGCTAAGACCGCTGTAATGAGCTCGTCCACTTTCTTTTCTCATCCGAAATAATCCCCTCGCTTTAGCCCCGGAAAGAGCTCGTAATTGCTTCGTATTTCCTCCATTCTTAAAAAAATTGATGCATCGCTCCTTTAAAGGCCAGGCAGCATTCTGTAAAAAAGTCCAACTTGTTGCTCGAGTTGGGAAGCTGATCGGCTCAAGTTTTCTGCCACGTTCCAAAGACGATCGTATCCGAGATAATTTACTGTCCGTGATCTGCAAAGCGTGCGACTGTGCCAGATGATGTACCAAAAATATGCTAATAGGAAACGAGAAAGATGCTAATTGCGCTGCCACAAAGTTTAACTAATCCAATCAGTGACTTAAATTAGTCAAATTACTGTCAGCCTGCTCACTCAAGTGCTCAGTGAAAATGAAATATGCTTTATTTTTTTTTCCTGAAGGAAATTCCCTGCATATTAAACGGTTTGGGTTGTTTGGAGTCTTTTGTAGATGAGAAACACGACCACTTCGCTTGAATCCTTGGTGGTGAGATTGACAGCGTTATGGTTACACTTTAAACATTTTATCACGCTCACTTTACGTTTACACTGGAGCCTATAAACTATCCGGTCCTGCTTTATCCCTGTTCATTTCTCTTCTTGTCATTTAGCTGCATAACAGTAAAATGTTAGCTTAGCTTAAAATGCTATTTGTGACTGCATGAGATGATATGAATGAGACGAGATAAGGTAAGATAGGATGGCGAGATGTGATTACAGATGAGATACGTTAACAAGATAATAAGAAAGATGAGATAAGATGAAAAGATGTAACATGAAGTTAAAGATGAGAGAAGATGAGATGATATGAGAAGATCACATAAGCTGAGAACATTGGATAAAGAGGAGAGGATAACATACGATGATAAAACAAGATGAGAGAAGATGAGAAGATAACAAGACGAAGTAACATGAGGTGAAGATGATTGACGAGATTAGATCAAATGAGAAGATGACATAAGATGAGATGACCTGACATAAAGATGAGATAAGATGAGAAAAATGAGATAAATGAGAGAAGATGAGAAGATAACAAGACGAAGTAACATGAGATGAAGATGAAAGATGAGATTAGATCAAATGAGAAGATGACATAAGATGAGATGACCTGACATAAAGATGAGATAAGATGAGAAAATGAGATAAATGAAAGAAGATGAGAAGATAACAAGACAAAGTAACACGAGTAACTAAAGTCAGGGACGTTTGCCTGGAAGCTCGTGGTGGATGGTGGACAACCTGTGTATCTTCATCGTCACCATCTTCATCATCATCTTCAACATCATCATCATCATCATCATCATTCAACGATAAGTACAATAATCATCCATCAAAAGACACTCGGGTCTCACATCGGTCAACGCGCAGGTTTACTTCTCATCCATAATTCTCACCTTCTGCTCCAAATGGGTTGAAGGTACCTACATTAAGAGAGGTTGGTCATCCCGTCCCTCAAAATATTTTGTAGAGGCTCTTACTTTGAAAGAGAGGAGGAACGGTCCTGCTGATGGACATCTGCGTAAATAGAACAAAGAAGCTGAGTACAGTAGAAAAACGGAGATGTAAGTCTATGTTGAAACGAGGTCCTGCAGGTGACTCAGTGTCAAAATCAATAGAAATCCAATCAAACTTTTAAAAGGTCGCGTCTGTGCTCGGGGTTGCGGTGGTAAAGTTCATCGAACACTGGATTTGTGACAGTTAAATGCTACAGTGAAGTGACTCGGCTGTTTCTAAAATAAACCCCGACCCCCACCAACCTGATCTTTTCAAACGGATGAGAAAAAATACAAATCTGTGGATCTGGAAAGACTCGTACGCTTATTTAAAAGCGAATAAATCAGGAGTGACCGTGACCCGAGACCTGCAGACGATCCATACTGGAGTGCAGGCTGAAGAGTATTTAATACACACTCCCATAAATTATCGATCGGTTTGCATTGGAGCGCCGACCTGCTGCATTAATCTCGCACGCTGTCACCGTCTCGAGCTCCCTGGAAAAGAGAGAAGCTCAGCTGGAAACAAGACGCTACAGATGTCGTTCAGATCAGCCAGTGGCGGCGAACCTCTGCATCCCGCCATGTGTTCCGTCCAATCACGTGTCAGAGTGTAGAAAATAATTACGCGCTTGTTGTTGTTGTCGTCGTCGTGTTTATTGGTCATGAATACGTATTTTTGCTTCTTTTTTTTTATTGCTTTGGATATACTTCATCTCTCAATACATCAGAATAATACAGAAATACTCAAAAAAAAATACATCACAAGAATTTATCAGAAAGCTACGCTAATAGCGTAATTAATGACGTAACATGAATAAATATTAGAATGGATAAATATTCAAAATGACCCTAAAAACTTCAGAAGCCAATAGCTAGCACGCTAGCCAATTACTGCAATCATTAAAGTTCAAAACATGAATAAATATGAATCTAATAAATGTTTGAGGTCAACAATCCGATCATAAATATGTAGTTTTACTTTAATTTTCACCTCAGTTCATCAGAATAAACCTTAATCTCACCTTAACAGCATTAATTAAAAAATAATAATTAACAAAGATGAATTGGAAAGCTAGCCAACTACGATAAGCTAATTCATGTGACGTGACATGAATAACTATTAATATTAATATAAATATTAAAAATCGAGCTTAAAAATATAACACAGGCCATCGTCCATCTAATACTAAATATGTATTTCAATTTTTTTTTTGATTTTTTGAAATAAATTAATTTACCCTCGCAGAAAAAACACAACTCATGCAAACTAGGTAGAAAGAACATTAGTGTATTAATCTAATAAATAAATAAATAAATAAATAAATAAATAAATAAATAAATAGAAATATTAAACTAAATTTAATTATAATATAATTATAATTTTATTTATTTATTTATTTATTTATTTATTTATTTATTATTAATAACAGAAACTAAATTTAATTATAATATATCCTGATTTAAATAAATAATTTTATGCTTTTAATAATCAATTCATCTGGACATTAAAGTGTGAGTTACTCCAAGTGCTTAATTACATATTCAGGATAAAATAACATGACACGACCTCATAAAAATCGGACATTTACAGGAAATACGTCTCCGTGGATCCAGTCCCACGCCGAGCTCCAGCTCGCCGGGTTTGTTCTGAAAGTCTGGCTGGTTGAAGGTAGAAGTTCCCTGGTGTGGTGTTTGTCCTTCATGTTCAGCAGCGTACACACAGCGTGAAAGCTCCTGCTGCAGAAATGACGCCGTCGCAACACGTGTCTGAGATTAAAAGGAAAGAAGCCCAAGAATAAACACAGCGGCGCTTAATTTCCATCTCATCTGCATAAGTTCCACTTCCAGCGCTGCTTAGTGTTTGGTTACGCCTGAGAAAACGGTTGTTTTTTTTTGTTTTTCCCCCACACGGTGCCGTGAGTCGATGCAGGCGAAGCGTCAGATGAGGACAGAGATACACGCAGCTAATTAAAAAGAATAATTGAGTTAGACTCGACGCTTCAGTGAGACGCAGGAGGAGGTTCTACAGCAGTGACGAGAAGAGCGCAGGAGCAGGACGAGACTTTAGCCAAATGTAAAGAAAAGATCATTTCATCTAGAAGTACAATAGTACATTTATTTCATTTATTTATTAATGAATCATATTTCTCTTTTTTTCTTGCAATGTACTAGGACAAAGATGTACCAAAACACACTTCTGTCTTCTCTCTCTCTCTCTCCCTCCCTCCCTCTCTCTCTCTCTCTCTCTCTCTCTCTCTCTCTCTCTCTCTCCCTCTCTCTCTCTCTCTCTCTCTGTTTAGAGAGATGGTGGTGTAACATTATGAAGTGAAGTGACTTTGTGGCCAAGTGTGGTGACCCATACTCGGAATTTGTGCTCTGCATTTAACCCAT
>CM074971.1:1875636-1887905 GCA_037577455.1 Pangasius macronema
GATGGGTTAAATGCAGAGCACAAATTCCGAGTATGGGTCACCACACTTGGCCACAAAGTCACTTCCACTTCCACAAGTTGTTACTATAGAAACTGTAATATAATCCTGTGGTATAAATCTGTTCCAGCGGCACTATTAGAATATTAACCAACACCTTCTGGAACCCGATAGCTGTAGATGATAATGATATCAATGGGAGTAACTTGTTTTGTCCTTTTTTTTTTCTTTCAGGTCTACGCATGGACTCAGCTGCCGATTCATCTCGGCCCTCAGCAGCAGGTGCAACAGTGCAGACGTTGGCACGGGCTCTGCGCTAGTGAGCCAACAAGCTCTCTGAGGTAAATTCAGTTACAGAAGAAGCTATTAAAATAACCCCCCGTCCACCTAGAGCTTTTCAAAATAATGTGATTTATTGCTGTTTCTTTCTTTCTTTTTTTTAATTCCATGTTTAAAAGGTCAAAATAGAAAATATAAAAACAGTATTTTTAAGGTCTGCCTTTATGTACATGTTGCTTACGGTTTACAGGAAACGGATCCTGTTTTAAAGCCTCGCGTTACTGTTCACCGTAGCTCACGACTTGTTGGACAACTCAGAAGACAAATGATAGGAAAAAATAAAGACATCAACCTGAGTTACACTGCAGTTTGTTCGTTTTAATAGGTTCCAATGTTACCAAGGAGGTTTAAGAGTACTCCACGCTTTCTATTAAAGGCTCTATAATGATGTATGATTACATTCATGACATACTACGAACAAGTTAGTTTGTTTAAAGTTCTACATCACCAGTGCTAATGTACAAATTCAGAGCACTGTCTATGACTGTACATCATATTTACTATAACCTAGTGTGTTTCACTCCAAAGACAAAAAACAGTGTTTATACAGAAATATAGAAAGACTGAAAGAAGAAGAAAGATTTGCCTGAATGAACATTGACTAGATTAACATGGACGTCTGTTTCCCACTCATCTGCTCATTTGATCAGCGAGATCTCCGCTGTGCCGCATCCCTCACGTGACTGAGCGAGTTGAGCTAATGCTCAATAAGCAAAATGCTGCTTCGCTTTCAAACATACACACAAATTACACTAACAAAATCCTGACCCTTCATCTGTGATGGATATGTAATTCATTGTAATCTGTATTTCATTAAGGAATTCAGAAATACTGAAAAAGAACAAACAGGAGGACGGTGTGTAAATATGATGTATTCTCAGACCTACCCACAAGATTTAGCCAACAACAACAAGGTCAGCAAAGGCCCTACTCCAGCTCCACATGGTGCTAGCCTAGCAACATAGGTTTTACAGATTCCTGCTAATATCTTGGGTGACCTACATGCTCTGAGGACAGATTAGAATAGAACAACCATGAACAACTAATGGAGAAAAAGGCAACCAGCTGTCGACCCTGATAAAAACATGAACACAACTTAAATATGAAAAGTAATGGACAGTGTAAACGCTAACGCTATTCACCAAGACAATGATGCAGTGCTCAGCAGGGGAGAAGATGAGATCCCAGGTCATCTTCTAATGAAATCCTCAGATGAACCAGCAGATAGTATCCCAAAGCATGACTTTGTCTCAACCTGGTCTATCTGGCAAAACATTGGCCATAGGAGGAGAAAGAGAGAAAGAAAAAAGAAAGAAAAAAAGCAATCATGGCATGGCTATCATGGCTATGCAGCTCCAGTTTTAAAGATGAGACAGAGTCCCATTCTCACAGTCCAGGACCAGGCACTCAACACTCCAGAAGAACACACTAAAAGCAGCCAATGCAGGATGCAGGATGTGCAAGAAAGCAAAGGAACACCTTAGCCACAGAGCTCCTTCTGGTTCAGCCAACAGCCAACAGTCCTGACAGTGCCTCACAATTGAGATAGGACATGCCTGCTGATCAACAATGTCATTCCAGAGACAGAAAAGCTATCAAATACAAGGCTCTATTAATTGAGCTTAGCAGGATGTGGAACACCTAGACACCAAGAGTGATGTAAGTTATAGGGTTTGGATACATCCTTACTAAGGTGCCAAGATGAATCACTGATCTCTTGTTGGTATCTGGACTCACCAGAAAACTGATATTAGAGATTAACTAGCAATTAAAGGCTCTTTAAGATCTCTTGATGCCTACAACTTTGTTGTTTAAGGGCTAGTTCAAGATGTAATGTTTTACGATTATCACATGGAGCACTTTGTTGCACTTCAAGCCGAGGTACTGCCCAGATAAATGCCACAAACCCATTTGGACCTGAGCAACGATAGCTAGCTAAGCTAAATGTCCATTATAGGCAACACCTCAGTAAAAACATGAGCTAGATATCTAGCATTAGCTAGCTAGTTTCTAGATGTAGATTTTAGGTGAGCTATGTAGGTTTGTTAAAGCAATACAAATCAGGCATGCTAGCTAACTAGCAAGCTAAGCCTGTTCCATTCTTAGCACACCAACTCCACTGATATGATAGCTACTTAGCTACTTAGCTAATTATCCCTCTTAAATACCTGTAACCACAACCGTCTTCTGTTAGCTTGTAAACGTGTCCAGGATGCTGGGATCAGAGTGAGGCGTCTCACTCAGAAGTCTGGACTGGTTGATCACAGAAGGACTTCCCAATGGATGAATTATGTGTTTGCATATTGCATGCTGGGTAGTTTTGCTACACTGAGTGAAAACTGGAAAGTGATAACAAATCATGAATTCTGTTGAAATGCTAACATTAAGCCATGCTTAATGCAACAGAATATGACATACCATGACAAATAACGGATTCTAGCTTTATACCAGGGACGCTCCTTTAAAGGTCAAGCTACATTTGACGTGAGGACGGATTGCCAGCATTTTTACTGCAGTTTACATCATAAACAGCTCTAAGAAATTTATGAACACTGGTGCTAGACCTCATCTTTCATACCTTTGTGTCTTCTCGTAGAGTTCCTGGTCTTTTAGGGGTTGATCACGTGGTCGTAATTTTAATTTTAATTTTAATTTTTGGTGTAATGTTTGTCTGGGTCAAAATACTTTTTTAAAATAAGTATTATTCATGGATAATAAGCATTAACTGAGTAGAAGGTTGAGATAAACATGTATAAATGTAGCTTAATGTAGTGAAAAACAAACACACTCCAGAGCTGCTGTACCTTAACAGGTTGGACAACAAGTGGACCTCCGCGTTTCCACCTCCAGCCATCGGGGGCAGTGTGATATACACCTGCAGCACTGTGCTGCTCTTGCTGGAGCTGTTACTTGTTTGTTTTTTTCTCCCCAAACAGACCAGTACCTGTTAGTTTTGTTTAAACATCACCCATACCCGTGTGTGTGTTTGCAAGTGTGTTTAAAAAAAAAAATTACCACCTGTTTGTTTTCAGGTGTGTGCAAATATCAAGCTTGCCCGTTTGTCGGTAGAAGGTGTATGAAACTCACCTTGCATCTTCTCCAGTATCCTCTGGAACTCTACATATAAAGATCACCTGTACCTGTGTGTGTTTGCACGTGTGTACTTGTGACATTTGAACCTGTATCAGGTTTGCTTAAAGATCACCTGTATGTCCCGTTCGTTTGCAAGTTTGAAGATCACGTGTATGTTGGAAGAACGTTTATGAACCTTACCAGGACCTGAGTGTTATCCAGCGCTGTCCAGCATTCTTCAGCATTCTCCATCTCGTATAAATCTCATCTGTACATTTGTATGCTCAAAGATCTCCAGTAACTGTGTGTGTGTTTTCAGGTGTTTTTAAATTTCACCTGTAGCAACATTTTGTTTTCAGGCTTCTTTAAAGATCACCTGTACCCATGAATAACCCCCGGGTTTTTAAGAAGAATATGTACCTGTTTGTGGGCGTGGCAGTGGGCGTGGCAGTGCCATAGCATAGCGCGGTGCTGAGCGAGGACTCGGGTGTGGTGTTGTTGCTACACTGTGGTGTAGTGAGTGTGCATTCTGCTGCCTCTGTTCCCTCTCATACATCCAGAATGCTGGCGATGAACTGAAGAACTTCTCACACTTCACACAGAGGTGGTCATCATCTACACAAATTTGTGGAAGCAAATCTAAAATTGCCGCACGGACGATGCTATTTTCTGCATAATCGGCTCACTAAATTGTTCATACAAGGAAAATAAATCGTCATTGCACCGCTGTACAAGTTGCGTATGAGCTACATGCGCTCGGGTCTTAAAACTGCACACACTTACAGGATCTGTACCTGTACTTACCTGTACCACGGGAGGGCAGAGAAAATGGCGGCCGATCAGTAACGGCGCTACTCAAGCCTCTGCGCATGCGTACTACTACAACACTACGTGTTCACCACCTACAATATGTCAAATGCATCATAACAAATATTATAAAGGGGCGTAGTGTTAAAATGTCCATTAGTGCTATGTAGTGGATAAGTGAAAGTCGTTACAGCATGCTATAAAACTATATTTATTCAAATGATGAGTTCTCGAGGTCAAGCTGACTGCTAGGGCCAAAAAATACCACAGGTACCTACACAAACGCATACGGTTCGAGCTACGCAAAGTATATTTTAAGCCTCGTTGCATACAGAAATGTGTCTTGGCTAAATTTATAACGCACAGACTGCATTTTGAGTGCTGAGTAAGGGGTGCTATCTATATTCCGCTAAGAGCAGAGGCTGGTTTCACCCCATCAAGTGTCACGGCAGAGCTGCAGGTTGATGCGTCTCTTTCAGCACCGGTTCGTTCATATAAACTTATATGATTCATCGTCAGCTCTGCAAACTTGCTTGGCAAGAAGCTGCATGCTCTATTAATTCTGACAAAGAAACGGCCATGAGGAAACAGCTTTCAGAAATGCTGCAAGAAGCTATGACTGGTTATTAGCTGGAAACTACTGAGACTACTGAAACAAATTTCATGATTCAATAATGTTACTGAAAATGTTTCACCGTTTTAAAGACGCTCTCTAGAGCCCACTGGAGCGTTGAGCTTTATAACCTCCGCGGTGACGTGAGAACGCGTGATGAGTGTGTGCGTTAAGGAAGGTGTTTTCTAGAAGGTTTGGTTCACGTAGATACAGAGGGTATCATCACAATGCCTCCAAGACTGGATTTTATGCTAAGGTACAAAAGATCAATGTTGAGTTAAGACGTAAGTGGAGTCAATTCAAATATGATACTTATTTTAAAAATGTAGATTCCTATTTCACGCAGCACCTGAATACCAAAGAATGAGCGACTGTACGACGTACGATTCTCAGGATATGGACCAGAACATAAACTTTTGCTCTTTAGCAGTACCATCAGGCTTTGATACGTGTCCCTTTACTTCGCTTTGTAATTTGACCCGTAAATATAGCTGCGGGCAGCGATCTGTGGGGGCCAAGCACTCCTTACAAACAGCACCCTAGTGGCTCATTGTGGACAAGCTGCATGGAACTCTAAAACAACCAGAGATAAACAAACCGTTAGCACAGTGGTAGCACAGCGCTTACGCTGTAAAGGGTAACTTTACGTTTGCTTTAATAAGCCTTTGAAGTGTCTTAAAATATCATGTGCCATAGATATTTGAGTAAATTAAGCTCCACTGTGCAATTATTGATTATGATGTAGCATGAGTTTCAGACTCGAAGTATCGGAGTAACCTGATACCAAATTTGTAAAGACGTTAGCAAATTAGCTAAAAATCTAAGTGGGCGGAGCTAAATGGTTCTTGAGGCTTTTCTGTTTGGGCTGATTACTCCTGCGTGAGTACTGGGAGGGAGGGAGGAAGGGAGGGAGGGAGGGAGTGCTACCTACTGACCAAGTTTCACATCTCTACCAGTAACGAAAACAAAAGCGATCCCAGCATTAAGCTTTTTTTTATCTTTTTTCTTTAATTAAGGCTTTTGGGGAGTCTGGCACATTTTCAAGAGAAGTCATTTTAAAGATAAGCCCCAGACATGCTACATTTAGAAAGGCAAATAGTCTAAAGAGCAACAGGTAATGACTTGTTTAACGGTAGTCAGATAATGTTAAATTAAAGGGAATCTGAATATTAGCATAAGCAGGGACACAATGCATGAAAGGGTTACGAATCTGCCTTTGTAAGACCTTTGCTCAAGACCTTTCACCCTCAAGTGTTCACTTTTTTACGCCTGGATTATATTCTGCTTCATTCGGATGAAAGAGTCTGTCAGACGAATATAATGAATGTAATAAGTTTAATTGGGACAGAAGTGTATGATGCATAACTTCGGAAACACGGCTAACTATCACCCAAAAGCAATTACTGTGTTTCTCTCAAGCTCAGGACTTAAAGGATAACACTTCAAAAAGAATCCTGTGACCTTCTGTACTCACCCTGGAGGGGAAAAAAAAGAGAGAGATAATTTCAGACGTTTTCAGAGAAGTGAGCATCATTCAGACACTCGGCAGACGCTCCTCCGTCTTCCACAGAGCAACCGGTGGTTATGAGATGAGCCCAGATAAAGTGCTGCTCAGTTAGCACGGTGCACTTTGTTTTCTTATTTAACGCCTCACACAGTATCACTCAAACCTTTATTATTGTTATTATCTATGATTCAACTAAATGTGTTTGCAGGGAATGAGATGCAGTACATTCTGCCTCTGATCTGAAAGATACGTTTCACAGGGATCTTTTTTGATGCTTTTAGCTTCTTAGATTAAACTTTAGTAAAAGTAATTCCAGGAAAATAAAATCATTACTGTGAAATTTAAAAAAAAAAAAAAAAAAATCTATTCAAATGCAGTGTAAATAATTGCATTTATTTATTTATTTATTTATTTATTTATTTATTATAATTATGGTTATTATATGATGAAAACTACAGCGCAGACTAGAACAATTTTTTTCCCCAATTTTCTTTTTCTTTTTTTTTTTTTTGAAGTTATACATTGATTATCTGATTATATGAGATCATAATCTCTCTTTAATTAATCTCTCTAAATGAATTCCATATCCACGTGTATTAATAATGTTATGCTATGATAAAAGATGTCCGCTATCCACCCCCCCACCCCCCCCATCCTCCGTTTTTCCGAGCTGTGATTGGTTCGGGGGGAAAAGCTGTGACTTGCAACACGACTGCTTTATTACCCCAAATCTACTCTAGTCTCAGAGGCGCGGTGTATTTGCTTATTGGCGCTGATGAGAAAATCTGCTTCCTCCTTAGCCAACTAATCCATTTTCAACTCTGCTGGGCTTCCACAAGCTTCCCGACGCAGAATCGTTTTCAACCCACAGTACGAGCTCCGCAGGTTGATCGGTCCAAAAGCTGCAAAAAAAAACGATTATACTCAGACAATTATGCTCGTAAATTTTATGGATTTGCTCATTCGGGTGATTAAAGATATATTAGGGGTGTATTATCCATAAATAGAGTGCAAATGCCCTCCATTTTAAAATGACCTCCTGTGAAACGAGTCGTCTCCCGTGACCTGGACGCGTCCTCTATCACGGTGACCAGCACGCGCTAATTCAGACTGGTTTGAAAGTCAATATTTTCTTGGCAGTTCCAGCATCACGACAGGGTGGCATGGGTTCTCCGGCCCAGAAATGCTCTCGACCCAACAACCAGAGGCAGTGGGCAGCTGTTGTGCGCTGTGCTGCGGATGCCAGACACTCCTGCCAAAGACTCGAGTGTGTTCTGTCCTCTTTCCTCAGCCTCGGGTCTTTTGGCCTGCCAGCTCTCTTTTTTCCCTTTTCCCTTCCCTCATAAAAACAACAGGAGAAAACAGCACACAGATAATTCAGCTCTCCTGGCAGCGCGAGTGCTTTTTTGAGTCTGGTCCATCACGTTTTATTTTATTATTATTCATTCTTTTTCTTTAACGAACCACCAGCACCAGGCGCCGGTTCTTGGTGGGGATCTTTAAAAATTGATGTGCACAAAATAAACGAAGGAGGATTTAAAAAAAAACATTAGTATGTGTAGATTTAGGATTATTCTATAAAAGAAGCTAGCATGATCACTTTAATATTTGAAGTGCTGTGTGTGTATTTATGGAGAGATTCTGATCAGAGCTCTAAGCTTCTGATGATTCTCCCATGCAGGAAAAAAATAAAACCAGCACAGAGCACAGACACAAAACTGTTTGTAGATTGACCTTTTTCACACTTCCGTGTTTGGGAATGTAGACACGTAGGTACTATGTGGCCTTTGAAATCTTCTAGTGAGATAGTTAGCAATGGCAGCATGTACAGCTCACAATCACAGAACTACAGTGTCCCTAAAAATGCACAAATATGTTATAATTCAAACATCTGTACTTGAGCCTTCACTGATTTCCCACCGATGTGCTTTGGGGTATTGTTATACCCCTACTAGACTGATGAAAAGACACAGCTTTTAGTCTGACTGTTACCTCTGACACTGGAGACTCCTTCCATAAATGTTAAATAAACATTTATGTTTTTTAGACCATTACTGTGGAGCATCAGCTGTACAAGTCTCTGTGAATGAGCTGTTACTATAGAAACTGTAACATATTAAACCGAGTGCGTTAGCATAAACCGTAACTTGCCCCGTAGCCAGAACTACAGTCTGCTCCTCTTATAGAAAATTAATCAACAACTTCTGACCAGAATCCAGAATTAAACAGCTCTGCCATACTCACTTTAATGAAAGAAGCCCATGGTTCTCAGCTTTCTCAGAGTCGTCTCATCTCCCTGGCGGATTCCGTTCGTGCTCTTTTCTCGTGTCTGACATTAGCGAGAGGATGTAGAAGGATCAAAAGGCTGCAGTTAGAGGGGTTTGTCACCATGTCAACCTGCTAATTTCGCGGCCGTTTCCTGCAGCGGCATACATCACACACTAAATCGAGCCAACCGTGCTGCTCCGGTCCTTTTCTGGAGTGTGAAATCATGCCATGGAATGGGGTAGCAGGGCTTTGTGTTGAATAGAGCGGATAAAAACTGGCAGAAGAGCGAAGCAACGGCTCTGAGAATCTATAGAAGAGGCTGAGATGAGAACAGTGCTGCTGGAGGAAAGATCAAGCACACGCTTCATTCAGAGTTCTTTGTTTCCCTTGAGATCGGCACGCAGCTGCTTCCACCTGCAGAACATCTCTGGACGTACTTCTGCATCGCCGGAACGTCCCACAGGCCGTAATTATCCCCATCATCAGCAAAATGAACGCTCTGTAACGAACCTCTCATGCACTCGTTCTGCCACGACGCATGAAGGAATCGTAGCGAACGCAGCGAACGCTAATGACGGCCGTCGTGAAAACACAGGCGTTTTCCATATCGAAAAGGTCGGAGTGTTTTGCACCCTGACAGATGGGCTGCGAAAGGTTGGGGTTCTGAGGCTCCTGAGTTATTCATCGTGAAGCGGCAGGTACAGACGTCGCGTTTTAGCGCGCTTTCACACCAATTAGTCTGTGTGACGAGTGTGAATCCAAACGAAATTGATTCTTTTGGTTCGTTTGCTTTTTGGATTGGTTTTATTTCACGTCGCATATAATTAAACAAACCACGAAGCAGAACCGAAAGAAAAAAACGATGTAAGGTTGAAAATGTCAGAAAGCTCTTCCATTTATCAGTCAGAAAGACAGCGAGGGGAAAAGTGTGTGTAGAGACTCGTCAGTCCAAATCTCCAGAACACACGGCAGCGCTGCAGCTCTGGGCTTTGGCTCGGTTTGGCAGCTCACATCTACAAAAATAAAAAATAAATAAAAAAACACCCAAAACACACAGCATGCTTGANTGAATGGAGTTGACTCAGAGCACAGAGAACATGGAGCTGGCACTATGTGCGTCATCCTGCATTTATTTTCTCTCAGAGCTCAATGAATTTCTGCAGAGCTACAGCTCTGTCATTTGGCTCTGAGTTTGTTTCTCACCAGAGCTGGGTTGTTAGCAGAACCTGAACACTTCTCTCAGACCCGACTCGGGTGCGATCGCTTCGAGTGTTCTCACCTACCGAGGCGGAGAACCCACCAGGGTTCCGTTCCAACAGAAAGTACTCTAAGACTCAACATTTCCACATCGATGCAAAACTATGAGATTTTCAGAAAAAGAAACGAGTCTTTGCGTCAGGCTTCTCCGCCGTGCATCGAAGCATGATCCATTATTGGTGTGACATGAGTGTGAAGTGTAACATATGCCGTTTTGGCGGGGGCATCTGTGCGTAGACCGAGTGTGTGTGAGATGACGCCGTGTTGTGAAGCGGTAAGAGAATCCTCAGGGTGTGGCAGAGCGAGTTACAGCTGGTTCGGGAGGAAAAAAAAAAAAAAACTGTAGAAATAACTCTTTGAAGCTGAGCGTCTGTGCTTCTCTCTCTCTCTCTCTCTCTCTCTCTCTCTCTCTCTCTATCTCTCTCTCTCTCTAATGTCCTCCACGTTTCATTTCTGTCGGCCATCTTAAACATCCCAAGAACACTAGAAAGAGCACAATCTTCTGAGAAAAAAAAAGACGTCACCTTCCACTTTAAACTAGAAACGTAGGACTCTGATTGGTTGATCACATCACAGGTTCTTGTTAATGCACTCGGTCTCATACATCATCATATCTGGTGACCAAAAAGTGTGAGATTGTTGATACGGTGAAGTTTTTCAGGAAGGACGTGTTTATTTAACGTTTATGGAAGGAGTTTCCAGCGTGAGCGCTGTGTAGCAGTCAGGGGTAAAGCTGGAGCTTGAAGATTTCCAACACAGACAGAGAAGTAACATGACAAGCTGTGAGAGAGAGAGAGAGAGAGAGAGAGAGAGAGAGAGAGAGAGAGAGAGAGAAGAGTGAATGAATAACTGTTTGTAGCTGCTTTAATGTAAGTGATGACAGGAAGTTGTTTTGCAGATGTTCCACCATTTTAAATCAAAGTAGAAATGGATGTGATATGATGTGTGTTATTCTTTCAGTAATAAAAAAATGTAAATGTTTGTAGTATTTAATTTTGTAGATTTAATGCTGAATGCTGCTCGCCGGAATGTTCTGCCGTGATGTTTTCCGCATGAATCTCGTCACCGCCGTGCCAGAGAAACACACATCCCGAGCTCCCTTGACCCGATAACGCCTGCTTCGATATCAGCAGCATCAGACTCTCGCATGCAGCAGATGTTCGCAGTCCTAATTCTGTTTACTTCACAGGAGAGGAGAGGGAATTGAGGAGGCAGTCACGCCGCCTTGACAGCACAAACAGCTGGCGCACCACTCCGGCTCGCCGAGTGAAATATTAGCCACACCGAAAACACGTTTTCTTAAACAATTATTTTCATTTATTTATTTATTTATTTATTTATTTATTTATTTTTACGCTCAGGCCTCCGGTTACTCTCCAGCCTGTTGTTCTCCGGAGCAACCGGAGCGAAAGAACCCGTCGGGAAATGCGCATTAAAATGTCAGCAATCGATACAAATTTATTTTACCTGTTCTACAGAATAAGTAATAGCATGGTAAAGTAATGGTTCATGGTTTTCAGTTCTCTTGTAATGTCGCAGATCAATAATTCATCCACGCAGACGTTCAGCCTCATTCGTGAACCTTTATGGTAATTGGATCGGACACGGCCACGGGAAAATAACATTTTGTTTCCTGCATGTTCTCTTCTCTTCCTCTTTAACTGCAGACAGTATTATTTCTCATGTGGACGGACTCTCCTCGTCTCGTCTCGTCTCGTCTCGTCTCGTCTTGCCTCGCCTCGCCTCGCCTTGCAGGACTGAGTGCAGATGTTGGCACATTGTTACAGTCGCATTTCACTAGAATTAAGAGTCGCTGGTCTGCTATTTGCCGAGGTTTCTATGGCAACAAAGGGAAACAGGAAAGTGGGCACATTGGATATGTGGATGCATTAAAGACGTGTGTGTGTGTGTGTGTGTGTGTGTGTGTGTGTGTGTGTGTGTGTGTGTGTGTGAAAGACAGCTCAGAACTCACCACATGCTGCCTTTTGTGTGCATCAGCCAATATCTTTTGTAACATCCTCTGTAAGTCTTTGTAAGCAGCATATACACTTTTACACATTCATAGGAAGCAAAAAAAAACATGACAAAAAATAAAACACACACACACACACACACACACACACACATACACACACACACACACACACACACACACACAGTCCTGACAGAAGGGAAATAAGGAATAAGGCACCAGATCGGAGGTTTTATGCAGCATGGATTTGTCTTTACATTAAAAGAAGCTGTTCTTGTTCAAGTCCCTTTTTTATTTAAGTGATTTCTATCAGTATTTTTTTTTCTGTGATGTTTTATTAAAATCTCAACATGTCGGTAGGTGTGTGTGTGTGTGTGTGTGTGTGTGTGTGTGTGTGTGTGTGTGAGAGAGAGAGAGAGAGAGAGAGTGTGTGTGTG
>CM074971.1:1890617-1903989 GCA_037577455.1 Pangasius macronema
AGACTCCAACCCACCACCTTCAGGTTCACCTTCAGGTTACAAGTCCGACTCTCAGACCATTAGGCCACGACTGCCCCTGGGATCTTATGAGAAAAATCATGGATTTGGTTGGTTTGGTTGGAAACTGTGGTAGGTTTCTACAAAGGACAAAATGAAGAACGTAGAAGAAGATATGCTTCTAATCGTAACTGTTTATAGCAATTCTACACCGTTAGAAACACAGCGAGATCCTTCTGGGGAGATCTTACAGGTTCTCGCACTGAAGAACCCCTTTTTCTAAGAGTGTACAACACTGCGTCATCACCTTTCTTCACTCGCAAGACTCTTACGGACGCCTCAAGACTTCTTCATACGGTTTCTAAAGGGGATTTATTTGGACTCTCTTTGGTCCTCCATAGAGGTTTTCCAAGGGAGACAAACCAAAGAAGCCTTTAAGACACGACATGGAATCATAGTGTACTTTCAGCTATATTCAGCTTTTTTTAATATAAATGGCTGAGAATTATCGCTGGAATTGAAATTGCTGGAGAATGAAACACATCAGGATGTGCAGGTTTTGAAAAATAATGAACTTTAAGGTGATAACACTGACTCTGTTATTATTTTATTATTTTATTATAGGTATTATTTTTGTTCGTATCCACCCGTGATATATAAAATATAAACACACTGCTATTGTAATTTCTATTGTGAGTGCAGGAGCTATTCTGAGCGATCTGACAAGCTTTCTAGAAACTCCTCTTCCGCCTATTCGTGGCTCTTTACAAAACAATATCTCTTCATTCCAAATATTAATATTGTAATAAACATATTTTCCTACTCAGTCCCTTTATCCCTTTTTAAAATTACGCCACGTCCTCGTTCTCCGGGCCTTTTTCATGCCCGAAGCACATTCCTGCTTCAAAGCGAAACACTTCACAACATCTACTCTAGGCACTCTTTCATTGTCAAGTGCTTTAAGCCAAGGATTGACTTTTTTTTTTTTTTTTTTTTTTTTTCAAAAAAGCTTTCTCATCTCACAGACAATGCAGGCAGATGTCACTGAAGGATGTGTCAGAGGCAACACTGGATTATATTAACAGGCGAGCGCCGACGCCACCGGCTTGTCACTTTACATTTCATCCGAGCAGAGAGGGGAGAGACGCTGAATGGCGCAGAGGGACAGCGACGGCGGCTCCGAGCCTGGCACTGACTGCCAACCGTCGCCGAGCCTGTTATGAATCAAGAGGCTCTGTCAAGGCTGTCCCCGTCCGGGAGGAGCCGAGGAGCGGCGGGAAGCCGGCAAACCCCATTACGGCCCTGAGAGCTGCTCCGAACCCGCGTTAAGTCAGAAGGAGAAGAGCTACACTCACGGTGATGGAGCGAGAGCGTGAAGCGTGTGGGGTGAAGTCTGAGGTGACGTGAATCTGATTATTCACAAGTAGTTCTGGCAGGAAGGCAATTCACACGTTTATCTTAATCATATTAAATATTAACCGCTTCCATAGTAACAGCTTAAGGACTTAAACAGCTCCACATAAACAGCTCACAAAACTTTATCGTTCTATAATCATCCGTATGGTGACGTATTCTGTAAGGAGACATTTAAGTTAACGTTGATGGAAGGAGTCTCCAGTGACATCACATTACAACAGTCGGTACGTTTTCGAAGATTATAATCGATGGCAAATTGGCTGTGGAATACGAGGAATGAAACACTTCAGCGTGGTAACACTTACTGTTGGCGCTCATACAGATGAAGCCTTTGTGATCTTATACAAATTATATGACCTAGAGAACTACAAACGATGCTCCATTTGACCCTAACCTGAGCCACTCGACTAATTTCTACTACTCTGGGAGCAAACTGCCTAAAACAACACCGAGCACTGACCATGGGCCATGGGATGGATGTTTTTTTTCCCCCCAAATGCACAAATGAGCTTCACTTTCACTACAGCACACAGCTGCTACGCAATCGGCATTGTTTACATACTCACTTGCGTATCTTGTGTACGTCTGGAGGATTAAAAATGACGTCCACTAGACAGCACGTCAGAGCCAACACATCCCTGTCCATCTGGGCTCCGAGTCGAGCTCTAGAAGTAAAAAATCTGGAAGATAAGTATGTGATTTGAGACATGATGGTGGTTCATTTAGTCAGCTGTGGACACATGGTGCTGTACCGCCTCCATTATTTACGCTGGCTAATTTCTGAGGACGTGCACACGCAACACACCAAATGACCGAAGGATCGATGCTATGCGTAGTCAACAGCGAGTATAAATTCGCCTTTAACTTCATAGGATTGGGTGAAACAATGCAGGGGGAATACCTTAGGAATACCTATAATACACCAGGTCTTATAGTGGACTAATACTTAGAGGCTAGTGGGCGGTCTTAACTGCCAGTTGCTATTTTTGTAGCTAGCATGCTATGGAAGCAAACTACATAGCTAGCTCCGCGTTCTCCGCAAAAATCAATCAGCTACCAATTACCTCCCAAAGTAAAGTAGCTTAAATTAGTCAGTTTGTGGAGGGAAGAATATCTGCAGGGAAGAAATTTGCATTCTCGTGTGTCCTCTTACTTCATAATGTTTCAAATTTGCTGCGTGTTATGAACGCACATGAACTTTTGAACGCACGCAAGCTGAAGCGGCGTCCAATAATCCAAGCAAGATGGAAAAAGTAAAACCGAACTGTGTCCTTATGCACTGGCTGTGCTAAATAAAACCCAATATTTCATCTATTATTGAGTGTGCTTGAAGATTCATGGACTATATTAAGCGTTTCTCTTCTGCCGCGCTCACGCTCATTAAAGACCGCGCGGGAAATCGCCGCTATCAATCACCTGCTCGATCAGCGGTCAGTGGCGAAATGTTTGTCACTCCTGTGCTACTTAGTCGGCACATCAATCACCACCGCCTCCTCTCGGCGCTCTTACTCGGAAATACACGGATCTGCCTGCGTGATGGGTCTCGTGTATCGGGTAAGTGATTCGATGTAATGACGAAACAAATAGAGAGGAGGATTTAACATTGCACAGAAAGATGAAGGCGGTTAAAGCCGACTTTTCTGCTCTTCATCCTCGTCTACACAAGCTCGTGTTCGACCGTATCGGCGCGCTCATTCACAGTTAAAGAAAAAAATCCGCCCTGGGAAACCTGTACATTAATCTCGCTGATAGTAGTGTAGTGAGATTTATCCCTGGAGTCAGCTCTACCTAATACCACCATCAGCACCGTCACCATCTGTCATCTCATACATCGCTAACTAGCCTAAGCGAGGATCTTCCACGCCGTCTAGCTGGAACTTTGATTCCGACACGTGCACCAATGTCTCCACTGCTTCTGCACTGGATCTTTCATTCACGTGAATGCTGAGTAAGTAAAACAGTCCTTGCTCTTTTTGTCTTTAGTAGCTAACAGCGAAACCTGAGTGTTATCGCTAACGTTTTAAATAATTGTAACTGCACTAGCAATGACAACGTCGCCCCATGACGTTAGCACAGCACACGAACACTAGCTTCTCACGCGAGTGACAAATACAGCATCATAAAACAAATTAGCTCCAGGATCGCTAAACACGTCACAAACATCGCTAACAGGTTCTGCAAACGATCGTGAGGTTCACATGAGCAAAAAAAAATAATGTGCTTTCTTAAAAGTCCAAGATACAATGAGGGATCAATGCAAAGCTAATGATTTAGCATGTGCAGTGTGATTTAATAAGTCTTAAACTTCTTTCGGGAAAGGTGCAAATTAATACAACCGAAAAGCAGGTATTAAATGTGAAGAGTTTATCTCTGATAGGCAATTCGCTGCATTTTAATCATGAAGAGGTTTATAATATGACGCATATATCTCAAGACGATCATCTGATAATATCTCCGCATCAAAATTGGTTTTATTTTAGATATCTGAGACATGTTCGTATCTCAGACGGCGCGAAAAATGTAAATGTGAAAAGGTTCGTTCACAAATCCTTTATAAATACAACATAAACTTTTTTTTTTTTTTGCATTTTTGTAATTTCAGCATTTTTCTGATGTAACTGAGGTCGTATTCGAGGCTCA
Organism: Pangasius macronema; assembly: GCA_037577455.1. Taxonomy (NCBI): domain Eukaryota; kingdom Metazoa; phylum Chordata; class Actinopteri; order Siluriformes; family Pangasiidae; genus Pangasius; species Pangasius macronema. The sequence goes on from CM074971.1 coordinate 1,894,671, forward strand.
TTCATGTGCATTTGATCATTTTATTTTCATTTTCAGGAGTTTCTCAGTGATCTGAACTCACAGCCAAACCTCACTTCCATATCCTTTTCTACACTGACATGTGAGGCACGTGTGAGAATTCTCCGTAAATCGCTCTCAACACGTCCCGTTTTTTTTCGCACTCACAATTTATCGCTAACTTCGTGTGTGCTATTTGGGATCTTAGCAAAGCAGAGCCTGAGAAAAGCAGAAACTGTTCGTGTTTCCATCCAGACAACGGATTCGCCTCCGCAGCCTCCTGCTCCGTCACCTGCAGAGTAAATGCAGTGTCCTCTTTAAGAGCCATTCATCACGGATCCATTTTCTCCCTCGGTGTCACATCAGGCACGTCGGTCGATGGTTGGGCTTTGTCACGCTGAAGCCGTCTCTTTGTAAATTTAGCTCAGCCTCAGTTTATTTTCAGCCGTTATTTTCTGAGCCTGACTGAACCTGACTAGAAGAGTTCCTAAGCACCTAAATGTCACATAACCATCCTGCTTACTTCCTGTTTCTACAGTGTAATCCATCAAATGGTTGGGGTTTGCACACATTCTGTAGCTAGCAAGTAAAAATACTTTGTGATACCGTAATGCATCACCTTCCCGGCCCTTCCCTTTGGTATCGTTGGTCGTTAAACCGGGCGGGTGATCCAGTTACGATCCACTTATATAGTCCGCTATGTTCCTAGTGTGAGATTAAATGAAAAATAATAGCACACTGCGATTAATTAATGCCTGCTACAACACGCTAATTGTTAGCAGTTAGCCTCCTGGCATTTTTTCTACCCATTTCTACAAAGGGAAAAAAAAATAATAAATAATAAATAATTCAATAAGCTGCCAGTTAATTCCAATTAGTTTACTATTACTACCAAAATAAAAATAAAAAAAAATACATAAAATAAAATAAAATAAAAAATTCAGAACACACTTTTTTTCAAAAATAAACAGCTGTGTTTTTTTAAATATATTTTTTTTATGCTGTAACTTTTTTTTTGTTGTTGTCAGATTTAAAAAGGTAAAAACTATAACAAATCAAATAAAACAATAAATAAAATGATTATTGGTATATATGGTATACTACTACCATTCATAGTATAAATAAATAAATAAATAAATAAATAAATAAATAAATAATTAAATAAATAAATAAATAAATAAATAAATAAATAAATAAATAAAATATCATGCTTTAATCATCCACACTATTTATTACTTCATCTAGACATTATTGTGAGGATATGGCGAATTATTTTAAAATTCGATTTCGTAAACCTGAAAACATCCTGAAAGCTCATCATTATAGATTTTTAAAGATTGCGGTGTGTGTGTGTGTGTGTGTGTGTGTGTGTGTGTGTGTGTGTGTGAGCTTCTATCTTGCGTGTGATGTGACAAAGACTCTGAATTTTCACTGTGATTTGAAAACCAGCCTCAATAAGGGGACTTTTATATTCACTCCCTTCTGCCGTCTGCATGTTTAAACTTAATGCCGTTGTCACGCTAGTTTTTTTTTTTTACTAAGGCTAATAATAAATCTATCTTTTTTCTTTTAGTGACTGTTCATCCCTAGGACCAGCACAGACCTGGTCTCTGGTCTCTGGTCTCTGGGATGATGATGATAAAGTGTCAATCTGAAACGTCTTAAAACACCAGTGACCTCTTGTGCCCCGGGTCTCACATAGCAGGAAGTACATCATGTTCTTCATTTACAACACTGATGCAAAATCCAACACATTTCCATGTAATATCGTGTACGAAAAGCCTCAAAGAAACGCAGATTGTTCTCGTGTCAGATAGGAACACCACCGAGGTGGAAGACGGCGTTTGATCCGAGACTTTGCATTCGACATTCAACATGTTATACCGTCAACTTTCGAGCTTCAAGGGCATCTCGCCGCAGGAAAAAAAGAATTTCCTCATCTGCCTCTCGAAAGGTCTTGTCCCCAAGATCAACCTGCGGGCTCTCTCAGGCAGCCTCCGTGGACGTGTTTTAATTAAAGAATCCACCCCCGGCCCACCTCCAGCCCTTCCCTTCTGTCCCCTGCTGCTCCGCCTGCTCTCCGTCTGCAGTCTGCCATTGTGGCAGGGAGAGATAAGGCTACAAAAAGAACAAAAAAATGGCCAATAAAACATCCCACAGGGCCAGTTTCTCCAAGAATGAGCCTTGTTACCCTACACGACTCCTTTACATCAAGGTGGACTCCCGTGCCGCTTTTCATGTGCGGCTTGGTAATTGATTCGGCTCGCTTCCTCCATGCGCTTCATCGCATTAGAACTGTCCGGATCAGGCGTGTAATGAGGACCATGGGCGCTACAGAGGGCCAATAATTTTAATCGTGGTCACATATCTAAGGAAACATCAAAATCTCAGGAGGGTAATTTATATGGATGCAAGGTCATGTAGTACTTGACAAAGTGAGATAAGACACCATACTACACTCCGTCTAGGATCGGTTCTAAGATTAATTATTATTAATTATTATTTTTTAATCATTCTTTACAACAATATCTCATTTTCATACAAGGTTTCTATACTGCATCGTGCTCTTAAATGAGTAACAGGGTCGAGTTTTTAGCATAGAATTAGCGACTTCCTGTTGAACCGGAAGTGTTAAATGGAAGTGGGCGTGGCCTAAACCGGAAGGCACAAAATATAAACAAACTACTAGCTTAGCTTAAGCCACCGTGTCCCTGACCAGGCAGTTACTAAGGATGAATGAACGAATGAAAACTTTAAATGCATCACGCAGTTCTACGTTTTCATGTTAGTCTGACTTTAGTAACAATATTTTCCAGATTAAGGTAAGCAGTAAACAGCTAGCTACATTTTCAACACTTTGACTTGCTAGCTAATAAAAGCCGATCTCCTGGAACAGATGCGAATGATCACCGCACCAATAAACTAGCTAGCTAGCATTAGCATTTCTGCTAACAGCTCACAGGACGTTACTACTTACGCTTCTGCATTCGTTGTGAAAAAGGTCCTTTTGATAACTTTTTTTTTCCTTTATTCAAGATAGCTTTATTTGCTAAGATATCAGGTTATTGCGAATAATGTTTGCAGTTGTTTCTCTAGAACATGCACGTAGGTTGTCACGTTTTAAATTTCGTCTACGTTCGCTTTGCGTACACATCTGCGCAGACTTACGGTACACTACAGCACACACTGTAAACGTCTACAGATAAATAACGCACCCAGCAGTCCACCCATTCTGCTTTCTGTTCCTGAATTGACCCCACTTTAAATCTACTTTTCGTAGCTCACTCCGAGCTCGGATCTTCAAATCACTTCAGTCTTATAAACTTAATGGAACGTCGGAGGGGAAATGAAGTCATAAGAATGTGTTTAGGGAAGAGAAGTGCTTCACGGCAGCCTTAAAAGCCTCCATGCTCTTCTGCTGCTAATGTTTCCTGCCACTAATGCTCAATTCTGTTGACACCACGAGATGCGTAGCACCATGGCTAGGTCTTTGAAATACATGAATAAGTAAATACTGTTGTGTTGATTCTGCCATTTCTCTAATTTCGAGCGTGCAGTGATGTTTGGGAGATGAAACGGGGCGTAAATTGGTGTTGACAGGCGGAGGCATATTACGTCTGAAAAGATGTGTTCAAATTGTCTCCTCGCTTTTTAACTGCAAGCTCTACGCGAAATGAAAAAAAAAAAACACATACACACGCAGTATATTATATTTATATGCGTCAAAGATGAGCCTTTTTGCCACTTTTTATATATGGTGTTCATAGGGCTACATAACACCTACATAACCCCTTCATGACAACCTACTATGCTATATCAGCATTTATAATGGCTTATGGCAGCAGGTCAGACATTTCACATACATTTTGAGGTCAGGGCCCTTATAAATGTTTATGTACAAATGTGACAGTTGTTATTAAGTGCTTATGAAGGTGTCATATAGTGCTATGAACGGTATGTAGGTGGACACAAAAAATAATATGTGATATGACCTCAAAAAAATCAGGTGTCATGACATTCTTATGTATCCCAACTTGTGTCAACAGAGTCATAACACTACCTTATGTCAATCTTATGTCAACAAAACAAACATCTATGTCACTTGTATTATGTCAACCTTACGCCAACAAAACACACATCTATGTCACTTTTATTGGGTGTTTCGTCAAGTGGACATAAACAACTAACATTTATTGGAATACAGTATTATAAATATTCAGGCAGGTGTCATGATGGGCTTATGCTGGCATTATGAAGCCTTATGAACACTGTTATACAGAAAACTAGTAGTAATATAATGTGATATGACCTAGAAAAAAACAGGTGTCATGACATTCTTATGTATCCCAGCTTGTGTCAACAGAGTCATAACACGAACTTATGTCAACCTTATGTCAACAAAACAAACACCTATGTCACTTGTATCAGGTCATTTGTCAAGTTGTCTATCAGGTGTTTTGTCAAGTTGACATAAACAACTAATTTAGTATTATAAATGCCTATGTAGGTTTATTTGTGGTGTCTTGCAGGGCTTATGTAGGCGTATACATTGGGATACTTGTCAATATGTCTTTTGATCACTTGACTAAACACATTAAAGTCGCGAGCAACGACTCGGTGTGAGCAGAATGACGTGTGAAGCGAGACATTTAGTGACTACAGCTTGTGTTTTTTTCGCGCGCAGTTGGTGTTAATCATCCTCGAGGCTTCGTCAGTGTGATTGTCTGACCGCAGCACGGCTGTTGGCTGGAGGATTTTTTGGTCGGCGGCCTGTTTTTTTCAATCCAGCAGTGACACTGCGGGGTCTGAAACGCCAACAAGGCTGCTATAGCTGATACGCTCCTGCCAACAGCACACGCAAACACACACAGATACACAAATAATATCTGCTTTTACATTCGACCTACAAAAAGCCCAATGTGGTCAGTCATGTGGCTTCATTTCCATCTTTCTTTAAAGGTCACATGGTGCAATAGCTTTAAGTCAGGAATAAAACACACAATGTTTAACACCTGTTTTATTCCTCTTTGTATTTCTATCCATTTATAGTTAGTAACTTACAATACCTTACAGGTTTTTCGTTCAATTAAGGTGTATATGCAATATCGTATATTCGATATTTGTAAAGTTAGTTAGGAGAATCAGAGAAACTGTAAAACTCAAAGTTAGAGCTTTACCTCTGACTGTTACAAAGCACTAACACTGGAGACTCCTTCCAACTGTATATGTTAAATAAGCAGCTCCTTACGGAAAACTTCATTAACATCATTAATTAAACGCATTTTTCTTCTGGGTTTTATCCGTCTTAGTCTATATCTTAGCATCCGTCGTACACGTCCCTGTGAATGCGCCGTTACTATAGAAACCAGCTCTGTGCTATAAACATTATTTTCAGCTATTAAGTTATTAATGTCATTCTTCTTCCTTAATGTGCTTTCATTTATCGGAATTTCTTTATGCATCTCTTATTGGTTTAAGCTTCCTCTTAATTTTCCCTCACTTCTCTACTTCGGAATAATTATGCTAACTAGGAGTTAAGAATAACAGCATTTTTTTCCTGATTATATTTAGCAGAACACATTCCTTCCCAGCGTAACAGCCAAGGTGAAAAGGCTGTTAACTGCGCGACCCGAGAACCCAGTTACCACGTTAGCGTCTTGCATCCCAGCGTACCCTTATTAGCCACCTACGTGACCAACATGTCCCAACTTGGAGCGCGCCGCATCCTCTCCGAGCCCACAGGCAATCAGGATGGAACAAAGTGACTGTGTACTTGGCACCGGGAGCACACAGCCACCCAGTAGCTCTCTCAAAGTCAGATCGAGGCTAAAGAGACATTTGTTTAACGATTTCACCCCAGTAGGCCTCGCGCTATTTTTACAAGGGGAAGCTGGTGGGAGTCTGCAACTCGCCTGCACTGAAAACGCCATCCGTGGGGAGGAGAGAAACAAATGAGCTAGGTGCCGGGTCTGGCTTCGGGTTCTGCGTTCGCTGCGTTTGATACAATCTGCCTAACTCTCAAGGTGTGTCTGTTTCTTTAATTATTATAATGCGTTATTATTGCTCTGCAATTAGACGACCGGCTTTAAAGAGAGCTTTGCTCAAGCCGACAGCTGAGGACGTTCGACGGCATTCAAGCTTTACTCCCGTTTAGTCCATGTTTGCTGAATGGAGACACACACACACACACACACGCACACACACACACGAGTGGCGCAGTACTGTTGAGGCAGGATGGATCTCTGCTGCCCCCCACAGCTCTACGTGGTAAAAGCATGCACGCCGTTAGAGCTTTTATAGAGCTATCAGAATCACAAGATTTGCTCGAAATATTTCAATCGAGCTTTAAATTATTTTTAAAAAAAGCATTGCTAACATTTCCATGAATGCTAGCTTCATAATGCAGTATAAATGCACTTATAATGTAGCATAGAACCTCCATAACACCTTATCAGTGGCCTGAATAATTGTTAGTAATTGTTCTGCATATCAGTTTATAAGAAAAGATCTGGCTCTGTCATAGTTCTTTCACAATTAAGCCGTTCATAACATGTGTTCATAAGACTATTATAAACAGTAATGCATTATAACATCTGATATCTGTTCTTATAAACACCTTTATGAAGTCATGTGCTCATGTGCACGGAACCATAATGACGTCTGTGTTATATAGATTGTATAACATCTTACAGTGCATCGTAAGGCCATTGTTACACTGTAAGAAGTTATACAAAAATAATAATAATAATGCATTATAATGTTAACGTCCAGCATGTGTACTGTAAAAGAGCCCATGATGACTTATGACCTTTATACAGGCTTATGTAGACATTACTATGATACACATGTTTTGCACATAACCATAAAGAACCGGGCGTTTACCCAGAGTTATGTTTCACTATAAGGTGTTACGGATGTTATATGTCATGTTACCGATTTGCAATGTATTATAATGACATTATGAAGTCACAATTGTTATGCCTGTAGCCAGGTATTATGGATGCTATATGATTCATTTATAATGCAATATAAATGACATTATGACGTCATAAATGTTATGCACATAACCATAACGAAGTGACGGGCTTATGTTGTACTATGAGGTATTATGGATGCTATATGACATGTAATAGATTCATTTCTAATGTGATGCACTGTAGTCGCTACCAATAGCCTGTTTAATTGTCTAGAAATGTAGGAGATATGGCTCGATAATGTCAGGATTCTGTCCCACTAACGAGTCATCAAACACTCGAAGCTTTAAGAACGTAGACTGCTACAGTTCATTGCTGATTCGTCTCCATCCTTTAGCACCATCCAAACGATCTTCTAACCTGCAAGACTCCCTGCAACGCATCCTTTAGAGAAATAAGGTCGAAAGGACAGTATATGTCGCTGTGAAGGGAGCTGGAAAATATAGAAAGATACCGAGATCTTCACACTCGGAGGGGATTTTTTTCTTTATGCTTTTAAAAATCAAGCACCTGGAAGCAGAGCACAAATATGGCCCGGGCTGCGCCTCCAGGACCAGCTGCACGGTGAGATAAACCTCGAGAAGTGGAGGACTGTAGTTGGGTAATAGGATTGCCTAAAGCTGAAGATGTCGACATGAAGTGCGGGACCCTGATAATCTTCGCTCAAGTGCTCCCCTACCACTTCCAGGCTCGCTCTTCAAAACTTGCAAATGTGATTGCTACGCGTAGCCCGCAGCACCCACGACACTTATTGGAAGACTCAATCGTGAAAAAGTGGCAGGCTAAATGAAGCGGGAGAGACGAATGGATGAATGCGGTGTGACTCCGGGGACTACTGACACGACGCGCGCACGCGGCTCGAGGGCTAGAATATGTCGGCTTCCTGCTGGGAGAGCGTCAGTCTGAGTCACCGAGCGCAGCCGCGGCTCGCAGTGGAACGCATACGTTTTCTTTTTGTGGTATTTGTACCACTGCACTAGATAATCAATCATGCCAGTTTCTCATTGGCCTCCAGCTAAGCGCCTCTATGCCACCGTCGTATCGGATGAAAGTGACAAACTGTTTCTTTACTAACTTAACATCCGGAATGCCATCAATCCCGTGACCTTACAGTGTACAGAACCACGGCAATTAATCACAAAACGGTGAGTAACGATGGGAAGTAAAGCATGCGGTTCTACAGCCTGAGGAACTATCGAGGTCGTACCGGTGTTGTGGATCGTCCAGTGGTAGATATCTTGAGTACCATTACACCACAGCGCTGTCGAATGCTGGATTCTGATTGGTCGGCAGGTGACTATGTCTACCTAACATTTTTGGAAGGAGTCTCCAGTGTCTAACTCAATATGTTCTATAGTATGTTAAAACATAAACGAGTGAGACTGTATGACAGGTTGTGTTAAGTGATTTTAGTGTGTTTGGTGTTGTATGTGTTCGTTTTGTGTAACCATGTGCAGTTGATTGATTGGTTGATTGATTAACTGTCGTATATAACGCTGTTCTTGTAATGCACCTTCTTTTATTTAATTATTTTATTGGTGCTATATGTCATGTAGCCATATTCATTGAACGCTGCTTTGTGTGTTTATTTATTTATTTTCTTACGTGTTATTTCCCCCCATTGTTCACATTTCTTACGTACATTTTTACAAGGTCTACCACATTTACATGATAAAATACTAATTCAAGAAAATAACTGAATAAAGATAGATAGGTTCCTGTCTTCAGGACGGAGGAGTTTGCGGATTTAACCTTGGACATGCTTTGTTGCATGAGGAGCGTCTTATTCGGGGTTATAAAGGATCCTGTTATCCTTCTCGAATTAAAGAAAGTAAATGGATGCCCACTATTTCATTGGTTTCACTTAAATTCACTTCACAAGTTAATGCCTTTGGCCCGAGTCCCGAGAGAGGGATTTATACTCTGTGCTGCGACAGAGAAGTGCCACGGTCTCTACGTGAGAGAAAACAGGAGCTCAGGTTTTCACGGCACTTTGCAGAGCTCCAGTCAATGCCACTGAATGCCATTCATCTACTAGTTAAAGCTTCTGTCAACTCACACCAACTGCAGTGTGAAGTCATTTTTTTCCCCCGTTTCTGTGAGGATTGTGCTGCTGGAAATACACCGACATGCACTTTTCTAGCACTAGCACTGTGTAGCGCAAGAACTTCACTTCAGTCGTCTGTGTTGCCGGGGAGACGCACCTGTCAATCATTATGCAATCTGACACAGTCTGATGTCTAATCCATCAGGAAATAGGTTTTATACTTTTTATTTTATTTAGAATGAGGGCAAACACTTCTTCTTCTTTGGGCTTTTCCCTTCAGGGGTCTCCACAGCGAATCATC
>CM074971.1:1904089-1917395 GCA_037577455.1 Pangasius macronema
GACACCTTTCTCCACCCATTCCAACCTGCCTGCACTCGCTTCTTCACCTCTTTCCCTCACTCTCCATTACTCTGGACGGTTGACCCCATGTACTTATATTAGGGCAAACACTAGATTTTTAAAATCACATCACCAGTTGCCAGAACATTTTAAATTCTAGACTGATTTTTGTCTTGTGTTATACACGTACTTATTTTCCTCCCTGTCTAACATCCAAACACAAAAATACCCCGAATGCATAAACTCGGCTATAAAACTGATGAATGCTTTGGTCTGTTACATGAACTGTTTAGCAGCCTGCAGCCAAAAATGAAGAAAATTCAAAAGTATCTTTAGAAATGGCCATATATTTACTGAAGAGCTCGTTTGTGTCAATACCCCCTGGAGCTAATACCATATCTCCCTCCTTTTCTTCTGAGATTATTGCTAACTGGATATTGCTAGCACTTTCTCTGTGTTTAGCCTGGCCTAAATCCCAGCTGTACCTGTAAGTTAAAACTGTATTAAAGTTAAAATATGATATCAGGGCTTGTTGTGACATACTATTCGGCACACTACTGTGCGGTTTGGGACGCAGCCTTAGTCTGTGAACAGAACGATTAGTTCACCGTTGTGAGATATAAATCGGAGGTCACCTTGGTCAAGTATATCCATGTGCTCCGGAGACAGCGAGGCTGGCACCCATGCCAGGAGGCGCAACGTCAGCAGGATTTTCCGCTCCGACGACTTTTGGTCTCAGGTGCCCTCGCGCTTCCCGGCGAGATGCCGGAGACAGAGGCCAAGCTCGACATATGCTGCCTGGAAGTGAAGCTTCAATCTGAGGCCAGAGCGAATGGAAGCCTCCAGGGGGTAGAAACCATGCAGAAATGGATCAGGAAAGGACAATACAGTCCAGAAATGAAAGACTACTACTGTTCCTGCAGCTGCACTGACCCAGAGACTTACCCACCGCTACACTGACTCTGAAATAGGGGTAGATTAACCGTACAACCCCGAATCGCTGCTTTCTGTATCTTTATATTCAACGAAAGCGTAAACCTGAGCAGTAAGGGGTCTTGCAGTTCTGTATCTCTGCCTACAATTTCATCTTCAACCTTTTTGTAGGACAATATTGAAAGGTAGGTCAGGGATTTTTTTTTTCCCCCGTAATTTTTTTCCCAGCTCAACAGCTATGAACTGGGGAAGGTGAAGGCTAACTCGTGCTTCCTCTGAGACACATAAATCCAGCCGACCACTGGATCTATTCACATCTATTCGCATCACAGGGCAGCATAACGCACTCGGATTGAAGCCCTGTCAGCCCTCTTCCTCATACATGAGCTTACAGACGCCCATGACTGGCTAGTGTCGCTGTGATTGACAGGGGATGGAGACTAAGCCCCTCCCACCCAGAGAGCTCTCTTGCATTAGCCAAATTTGTTGACTTCATCTTTAAGCCTTGTAAGTTCTTAGAAACGTATTTGGATTTTTTTTTCCATTATACGTTTTACATCAAAATCATAGTATCACCTTTTTTTTTTTTTTTTTTTGGCAGAAGAACATCTACTAAACATCTAAAAAAAAATGCTAATGAATCGATTAAGAAATGAAAGTTCACGTCTACTCCAAGCCCATGTACACAACGATATACACAAAGATGACAATTTAAAAGAAAATACGGTGGCTTGATTGGACATTTCTTTCCAGGAAGACTCCACCCCCATCTGCAAGGCACAAGGGGTCGCAGAATGGGTTCATGAGGACAAAGAATGATGTAAATCATACGCTGTGTCCAGATCTCAACCCGACTGAAGACCTATGGGAGATTTTGGAGTGATGTGTTAGACAGCGCTCTCCACCACCGACTGAAGGAAAATCTTTAAAAATAAATACGCTCATGCAGTCCCAGAGACGCGTAGAATCGATACCAAGGTGCATCAAGGGATCAAATGAAGACACAAGGACAGTTTTTGGTGCAAAAAAGCAAGACAAAATTCGATGATTACAGTAAAGGAAATGTGCTGAATTATGCAACATGATTCCAGGCGATGAAGTAATCAATCTTCGCTTTTTTTTTTTCCTGACAAATAATGATCTGATTTACGAGGGACGCTCTGTGGCTCAAGGGGAGAAAATAGCGTACGAAAGATCTACAATATGAATCTCGCTCCAGCAAGACTTCATCTACTGACCCTACAGTTCATCAAATACGCCAGAGCCCAGCATTCATAAAACATGGCTTCCAAATCTAGCTCCTGGCGTGCGTGCTCACCTCATAAATCACGCGCTGTATTTTTTATGACCAGGCAGGTTAGAATCGTAATAAAGACGACGAGTCAGCACTCTGATTTATGGCTCATTGAATTGTGGACGCAAGGGCCGGGGTAATTTTGGCTGGGACCAGTTTCGAGGTGTTAATACGGCCTTTGTGTGGTCTCATAAACAAACGTGCATAGCCTTAGCATTAGCATTTAGCTATTAGCTAATTGATTTAGGGAGGAAAGCCAGGATTATGTGGTAACAGTAATGAATTGGCATTGCTTTGTTAATTATTTAGAGCGTCAGGCTAGTCAGACTCTTATAGAAAAACGCAAATGAATTACCGTAAGTACTGGAAAAGTAGCCCACTCAATGTTGTTATGACATCGTGTCAAATGAAGTTTAGGCATTTTTAATTTCCTTCCTGTCTCTCTCGCTTTCTTAGGACTGGCTTTACTAGTTAAAATAAAATACTTTATTTACTCCTAAGTCCTCACTGACTTCAAAGGAGGATCTTCTCCATGTGAAATGCATCTGAATAAAACAAGCAGAGGCAGTCTGAGCAGAGACAGCACGCCGCGTGAAATAGAAATGGAACGGTGCATAACGATCAGCGCGGATTCTCTGTTATGCAAGTCCCGCCCCCTTAGTAGAAATAGCCAGTCAGCTTGTTGGATAAGATGTTAGTGAAAGTTCTGGCCTATCAGCTTCTTACATTGGTGCATGCACAGAAAGATGGAGCTTCCAACAAGGATTTGAAATGGTGTTAAAAGCTAACAAAACTGCTGTAAGTAATGTGTGGTAGCTGGCTTGTATAACACACACACACACACACACACACAAATAAACACAAATAAATACAGTTTACACCATTCATAGAGAAGAAGCACTGCACACAAGTCAGAGAAACCTGCTGTAGATTTTAAAAAATAATAAAATATTTTATTTAGTCATTTTTGTGTGTTTGTGGTATTTGGCTCAAATTCCACACATTATTTTCCTCATTTTTTGTCAGACTTTCTTTAACAGCCATTTTTCAAATATGTGTCTTTTATGTGTCTCTCGTCGTTACTGTACATGGAGCTTTTTCTTGTAGGAATGAAAATAACTGCCTGGGAACATCGCCAGGATGGCCGCTGTGTGGACAGACGTTAACAACTAATCTTCAAACAACTAATCTCTCATGTATCGTTATTTTACAACGATGTTCCTCATATAAACTCACACAAGGAAGGGATATTTACCAAAAAATAAAAATAAATCAATACCTTTTAGTTATAATGAACTATGAACACATTCATATCGTGTTATAATGCATTCATAAGGCTTTATACATGCTATAATCCTTTAAGAAAATGACCTATACTACACAGCTATCTTTACTGTGCATTATGGATTGACACGTTAGCATGTTCATAATGCATCTAAGTAGTGTTCATAACACATTATATGACCAATGCAAAATAAACCCAGCCCACGTTTGCATTACGCTTTAAAGCAACATTTATTATGCATTATGAATTGTTAACATAATGATTAGAAACTAATGTGAACATAATGATTTGCGTGTAGTGCTCATAACGTAACGCTGTTACCAAAGAAACCAAGACCATTTCTATAATGTGTTATAAACAGTGCTTATAATGCATTCTGTTAACAATTTATAAATGCATTATAAACATTACTAGAAACGGTAATGCCTTTTCATAAATAAGTCTAACAATATAAATAATGCCTAATGAATTCATTATAACAGGTAATGAATGTTTTCATAGGTCATTCCTATATTATATTTGGGCTGTATTGGCAAACTGGGGTTGCGTTGGTGCTATAATGTGTTATAAACACTACTTATAATGCATCATGCATTGTGTTCTATATACATTGTGTTCTTAATGCATTACAAACTTGATTGCCTTTTCATAAACAATTATAGCAATGGGTATAATGCCTAATGAATGCATTATAACATGTTATGAATGTAGATCGTTGTGAATTTGGCCTTCATAGAAAGTGTTAGCGACCTTTTTACCCACGTTGTAAACATAAACATTGTTTCAGAACCAACGTACATGCTAATACGCTGACCTGATAGTCCCTTGCTCATAAAATGACTCCAGACAAAAACGACTAAACAGAGCGTAAAATCTTGAAGAAACTGATTTGTCGGATTTGCATAAAAAAGGGTGGAACTTGGAAAGACGTGATTGTTCTAGTGGCTTTCTGGCAAGTGTGTAGCTAGCAGCATGACGCTAGCACATGGCTCATGTTACCTGACAGTGTGAGACCACTGATTGCCAAAGAAAAGTGTTGTCAGTGGTGTAGTAAGACAGATTGCGACAGGTCATCTACGCTGCCCTCCCCCTTTTTTTCCCCTTACCAACTGGAACATTCCCTTATGAGCGAGTATAGATGGGGAAAAAAAAACAACAACAACAACACCATCACCTTGTGCCCTCTCTCTTCTGACAAAACAGATACCATGTTCTACAGGGATGAACTCTGAATTGTGACTATAAAGTCTGTAAAGTCTGACAGATCTTCAGCTGCAGAATCATGAAATGGAGTAAACTGTCAGGAAGGATAGCTCGAAGAACGACAAAAGAAACGGGAGGAATGGAGACGGAGCGATACGAAGGTAAGTGTCGTCCATATCGTGTATGACGAGCCTATGACGTATTATACTACAATTTCTTTTTACGTAAGCTAGCTATCGATAGCTTTAATTATTATGAATTGAATGAATTCAAACTACACGCCATATGAGTCGAACTAGAAGTGATTATAGTTTGTCTATAAATATTTATTTACCCTGACAAATAGAACTGTAACATATTACTGAAGCATTATAACCTTTGTCATGTACGTCACTTTCCTGTATCAGTGCTAGAAGACAACAAAATATACAGTATTCCAGAAAATACTGTAGGTTGCAAGTTATATAACATCTGACATTTATATTTCCTAAAGTCATGGCGTTCATAGGGATTCATTAGACCTACATAAGCCCTTTATGACACCTGACATAATATGACATATGACAATATTTTATGAAGGCTTATGCTAAGAGGAGTTACTGGTCATTAAGAGTGTGGTAATATTACTTAAGGGTGGTGTTTACTGAGCTACATGACACATACATAAGCCCTTTATGACAACCGACATAGAAGGACAAGTAATGACTAGTTAATGATCATAAGGTTTGTGGCAGGAGTACCTAAGGGCAAAATGATAGCTACTTGTTGAAAAGTAAAGCAAAATGTCTTAGCCGGTTAGATTTCCAGAAATCATGGGAAACGATTTTAGAGTTCATAGGGATACATTACACCTACATAAGACCTTTCTGACAATTGACATAGAACAAAATAAAATTTTCATGTGGCCTCGTTCTAATGGGAGTTAACATCATAAATATCATGGCAATACTACTTAAGGGCAGTGTTTATATTGCTATATGGCATCTAAATATGCCCTGTAGTTCATTAGGATACATTAGATCTACATAGGCCCTTTACGACAACTGACGTAGAACAGGTAATGATGAGTTAATGGTCATAAGGTTTGTGGTACTACTGCTTAATTTGTCTACTTGATTAATAAAGCAAAATTTCTTTTTGGTTAGATTTCCAGAAATTGTGGAAGCCCATTGTAAAGTGCATAGGGCTTCATTAGACCTACATAAACCCTTTATTACAATTTTAGTCAGAAAACAAGCAGCCATGGATATATACATGGTTATACTATTTAAAGAGGTTCTTTTAGAGTTTGCTTTTTAATTATTTGCTTTTGTGCGAGCTTTAAAACACCGTAACCATTGACAACCGCAAACTGTTTTTGCATTACCGTTTTACCTAATCAACAAACCCATTGAGGTTAAGTGTGTGTGTGTGTGTGTGTGTGTTTGTGTGTGTGTGTGTGTGTGTGTGTGAGAGAGAGAGAGAGAGAGAGAGAGAGAGAGAGTGTCTTTGTGCACACAGGAGTGTGTGTGTGTGGGCATGTTTATGAGTACTTGCATTTGTGTGTGTGTGTGTGTGTGTGTGTGTGTGTGTGTGTGTGTGCCTGCTCTGTTTGTGCGTGGGTGTTTGGCTCATGTTTGGTCAGACTCATATTTCCCCAGGTTCTCTTAAGAAGTATTTAGAAGGGCCTCGCACCATGAACCCTGGGGATCTCGCTGGCGAAGGAACCCTGAGCACTTCCTCCACCTCCACTGATCCTCTGCCTACTGCTGAAGAGACCTCCAGCACTCCATCCACCTCCACCGAGCAATAGTTTATACCGCTGCTGCATGTCGATCCTTTTTTATATTTGTGTACTTTTCTTTCCTCCCTCAAAATACTAGGATGCTTTGTGAGGGGCGGAGCCTTTACAGCACTCCGTCTGCGCTTCACGTGTGGTTTCTGCACACGTCCCTTTATCTTTACATAGTGCACGTGTTTTTATTTGCACATGATTAATTCCTTTCACACGCTTCGTTTATTTTTAATGCCATTTTTGCGTGATTCACACGATTCATTCATTTCGCAAACGATTCATTTGACTCACGCATGATTAACGTATCTCTGTCTGTGATATTTAGACACGATTCGTCGATTCCCTCAGATGAGTCGTAATTTGTCATATGTGATTTTTATACCTGATGCATTCATTTTCACACGACTCATTTACGTTCACACGTGATTCGTTCACGAGTCATTTTTCACACGCGAGCGATTTGCTTCCGCGTGTGATTTCCTTAACGGCTCGTTCGTGTTGATTTTTCAGATTGTGATTTTCTTTCCCACATCGTTCACTTCATGCTGAAGTATACTTTCACGTACGTGAATGGGACGTGTGTGTGGGTATCCTGGGTTATCTAAGAAGACGTGTTGAGTCTTGCAGTACCCCGGCTGTTTGTTGTTTTGCACTTTAGTTGTAAAAAGGGAACGTAGCATGATAGTACGGTACAGTAGTTCACGGCAGGAAGTCTAATCAAAGAACATTCCTAAATATAGATGTTGGTAATAAAGCGAAGTCAAGCTCAGGCCGCTGTTGTAGCACTCTTTTGTGACAATGATCAATGTGAAGTGACCGGAAAGATCAATGGACTTCGGAGGCTGATGAACCGCAATCGATAGCAGCCGGCTTGCTGGCTCTTTCTTCACCCAGGCTGGTGGTTTCAGAGGCAGTCGCAGCGGTGCTGGGCAAATCAGAGATGGAAGGGGCAATTACGAGATGGCATTGTAATCTGAGAGAGTGTGTGAGGAGTGTGTGAGCGTGTTGGCTGAGGCTTTTTTACGTCCTCGATGCCACTCCAGTGATTCCTTTTGTGCTGCACTTATTTATTCAGGCAGGGGAACACGCCGACCCCCTTTTTTCTAGAAGTTAAAAAATACTGCTGCTTTATTTTGTTTACGCCAAATAATATTGACAGACGTTTCTCGATCCCGCATTCCACATGCGCTAGTTTAAATACGTTAGCGTTTCTATAGTAACGACTCGTTCACGTGAACTTACACGACACATACTCGACAAGATCTGAAGCTAATAATAAGCAGAGAGTCACCAAATAAAGATTTGAAATTAAATTATTATTATTATTATTTATGTTCATTATCAATAACTCTCGCGCCCGCAGTGTAGTCTGTTAGCAGTAAGCTTTGGTTGCTAAGCAACATGATGGAAGATTTGGGAATTCTCGGACCAAACGATGGTTGTAGAGTGAAAGTTTTATTGGTTTATATTCTGGGGCATTAATACAGAATTCAATGATTGGGATTCAATCACAGGAGTGTGTGTATATACATATATATATATATATATATATATTTATACATTGAGGACCGGCTGTCTTAGCCAATCCCAGATTTCCATAACAGAGTGATGTATCTCATTTGCGTTTCCCTACAGAGGCCCTGATTTGTGTGTTTTATCCTTTAACCAAGCTGCTGTGCTAACCTCTCAATCAATCGCAGGGTTAAACAAGTGGAACTGTAATACAGCTTTGTGCTTGCTTGCTCTTTCCCTTCAGGTTTCTGTACATTGTTTGCGGAGAGAAAGTGCTGGAAATCCAGGTCACCTCGCCCACTCCAGCTCTGAGTACTGCACTTCTTTCAGACAGCAGCCCTTTGTGTCAGCTCTTTGTAGCGGTTAAAGTGTGGCGGTGGACGCGGACGTCTTGCTGTCCTTGCTTTTTTCCACTTTCCTTGGGTTGAAACTGCTGATGTTTTCTCGCCATTACCTGGGGACTTAACGACTAATTCTGCCACCCAAGGGTAATTACGGGCAATTTTATTTTTCAGTGGGTTTCTGTCAGTCGGTGGTAAAAACGTGTCATTTCTGATTAATGCCGGCTTTCTCAGAGTGGCGGGTTTGCGCGACTGTTTCGTCATTTGCTCTGGATATATGGCAGTGATAGAAGTTGCTGCTGTACTTATGCAAGGAATAAAACCCTCTGTCTTATGCGCTTCCAGGAAAATAATCAATGGCTTGTCGGCGTGATGAATTGGAGTCACTATTACGACCTCAAACTCAACATTTCCCAATAACAGCATGTCCCAATTTGTTTATTCCTCATACACTACACCAATTTGCCAATAATTACACTTTATAATTTATTATGCATGATGTTCTTTGAATGATGGCCTTATAAACACTGCCCTAATCTTACATTTTTAAGTATTTATGACGCCTTCATAAGCCCTTCATGACAACTAAAGACAGCAGCTAACTGTAACTGTAACAGGTGCCAGCTGTGAAAGACTAATAATAACAGTTTACTTAAGAGCGGTATATAAAGGGCTACATAAGCCTTTCATGACAACTAACTAAGGCCTAAACATTTATAAGCCTTATTGTAACAGGTGTGAATTCTCATAAAGGCTGTAGTAACACTTTACTTAAGGACAATGTTGAATTCAACATGAACAAACACACACTTTGTGCCAGACCTCATCTGTTAGGAGTAGCCTTTATAAATGCTTATGTATGCTTATGTTACTTGGCTGGTGTTTATAGGGCTACATGATGCGAGACCTATATGACTAGACTTCATGACTGTTATCATCTGCTAGAAGTAGCCTTTATAAAGGTTTATGTAAGTTTATGTCAGTTGTACCATAGCCCTTCATATGTTTATAACACTGCAGAAGACCTGCATAGGCATCCTTACATGCTTAAGTAGGTTTAAGTCTGTTGTCCTAAAGCCTTTCAGGGTGGTGTTTATAGGGCTACATGAGACCTACATAGGCGCCCTTTTTAAATGCTTACGTAGGTTAGTATCTGTTCTCCTAAAGCCGTTCATTCTGGCATTTATAGGGTTATATGAGACCTACATAATCAGTCTTTATAACAGTTGTCGCCTTTTAGAAGTATCATTTATAAATGCTTAAGTAGGATTGTTCGAATTAACCTTTACAAAGGCATCTAAAGCCCTCCAGGCTGCGATCGGCTGGTATTTATGACAGCTGTCACCTTTATGAATGCTTATGTACGTTTATGTCACTTGTCCTAAAGCCTGTCAGGCTGACTTTTATAGAGCTCCATGAAACATGCAGTAGCTTTTATTACAGTTGTTAGAACTGTAAGAAGTAGCCTTTATAAATGCTAATGTAGGTGTATGTTGGTTGTCATGAAGGATTTATGTAGGTGTCGCAGTATTTACTTTCTGCTCTGACATAAATATGAACTCTTTCAAAGTACCTTTCCTTGTAAGCTGCCTATTTATTAGCTAAAAATGCAGTGATCATCTGAGAAAAAGTAGCAAGCACCTTTACTTTCACTGTACATCTTGGCTGGAGAATTTAATCTTGAACCACTTCAAATCAAGAACCTTGAATTATCCTCCCAAGGCATGTTGTTATGACTCCTGCTTGGCTGGAGGATGGCTGGATGTTTTTTTTTCCCTCCACACAGAGTTCTCAATAACCCCAGACTGTCATCCATCTTGCGTTCAGCTCATCTCGTAGCTGTCGGCGCTGTGTTTGAGAGCTCGCGCTGACCGTGGCTAATGCTTCTCTCTGAGGGAAGCTGGAGAATCTCCTCTTCTGACCTGGTATTGATCAGACTGTCGCTTCTTCTAGTTAGCACTGCTGACACGTTCGCTGACCTCTGCGTCTTCTCACACTATTAAAATCACGGATAAATCGAGAATATTTATCCCCGTGCATACGATAAGAATGACAAGAAAATACTGTTCGTTGTACTGTAAAGCAAAGTTTCTTAGTGTTAATAGTGCTACATTAGACCTTTTAACAGTCAGAAACCTTTTGATAATACTATGCAATGGCAGCATTTATAAGCCTACATAGCGTCTACATAAGCACGTTATGACAACTGATATAGGACCACATGGATATTTTATGAGGGCTCATTCTAACAGGAGTTAACATTCATAAAGATTGTGGTGGTAATACTTAAAGGCAGGGTTTATAAGGCTGCATGACATGCACATAAGCCCTTTATGACACCTGACATAGATGCAGAAAGACAAACAGTTGTTAGGTCTGACTCTAACAGTCAGAGTGAACAGTCACAAAGGTTGTTGTAATACTACTTAAGGGCAGTATTTATAAGGCCACATTGTATTAACAGGAGTTAACAGTCATAAGGATTTCTGCACTACTTAAGGGAACTGTTTATAGAGCTACATGGTATATGAATAAGTACTTTGTGACAACTGGCATAGAATGACATAAACATCATATGAGGGCTTATTCGTTAACAGTAATATAGTTTGTGATAATACTACTTAAAGGCAATGTTTATAGGTCTATCTGACATGTACATAGGCCCTTTATGACAACTGGCATAGGACAACATAAACATTTTATGAGGGCTTTTACAGGGCTACGTTACA
The DNA here is from genome assembly GCA_037577455.1 of Pangasius macronema. Lineage (NCBI taxonomy): Eukaryota > Metazoa > Chordata > Actinopteri > Siluriformes > Pangasiidae > Pangasius > Pangasius macronema. Next base: position 1,915,161 of record CM074971.1, read on the forward strand.
TGTACATAAACCCTTTATTACATCTAACATAGAGTGCCAATCATGGTTTATTTCAACATGAATTCACAGTTAGAAATATTGTGGTACTAATATTAATACAATAATAAGACTACATAAGATCTACATAAGCACTTTATGACAACTGGCATAGAATGGCATTCGTTTTTTTGTTTTAAGAGTTAACAGTCATACAAATTGCTGTATAACTATGTAAGGACAGTATTTATAAGGCTACATGACATCTACATAAGCACTTTATGACAATCGACATGAAAAGAAACATTTCATGAGTTATAAGTTATATTGTGGTAATAGTACTTAAGGATAGTGTGTATAGGGCTACATGACATCTACATAAGCCCTTCATGAAAACCTTCATAACTTGTATATACATTTGGGTCAGTTGTCCTAACCACCATCATATGTCAAACGCTGTACTTATGAGGCTTTATGATACCTATATAAAGCTGAATAGTAGTTTTGCATCTTTTATCGAAGGTGTAATTTTTGGCCGTTTTTGGCTACTGTATAGGCAAAGATGTACAAGCTCAGTTCCAAATCTCAATTCCAGTAGACAGTAATAAATAAATAAGGTACATGAACCCAGGGAGCGTATCACTAGGGGGCTAAACCTCTCCCGAACACAATATAAAAGACTTTGAAATGTTTCTTTCAGAGCGCTTTACACTGGGCTCGGGAGACGCGGCTTCAAAGCCATACCCCTCCTGACTGCCTGACTTCTGTATGTTAGTTATTCTAGCCAGGTTTAGGAAGGAAAGGTGACTGTGGGAAGAAGAAGAAGGAGAAGGAGAAGAAGAAGAAGAAGAAGTAAAAACAAAGCATAAAGTTGATATTAGTCCATGTTTTATTCATGCTCGGCAGTAACCGGGACAGATAAGCCGTGTCGTGGATGTTTATGGACGGGTTTTATAAATGAGGGCTCGCTTTCTCCTTGGCTGTGTACTCCAAGGTACATCCTGCTCCACACCGCTCCACAACCAACTCGGTAACGATGGAGGCAAAAACAACACTTTGTGGAAAAGTGATGGCAAAGAAGAATTTGGTAACACTTTCTATGAACACGTTACGAATGTTCATCTCTTGTTATAAGGCATTATGCACATTCGTACTGTTCATAAAACCTCATATAATAACCAAGCCCCAATATATTTATATTCATGGGATGATATAATGTGTTATAAGCTCTACTTAAAATGCCTTTCTTTTTAATCAATTTATAAACGCTACAGATTGTAAACTGTGCTAAAATCTGCGATGTATAATTTTGTAAATGATTATAACATTTTGTATAATTCTCTGACAACCATTATAACATGTTATAGATGCATTCATAAGTTGTTATATGCATATAACAGAAGAATTTTGTGTGTTTGTTTCTTATGTGTCCAGATTTATGGTATATACCTCATTATAGCGAAGTGTGTGATATGAATGTCCATACGAATGCGTTATAGCATGTTACGAATGCATTCATAAGCCAGAACACATATGTCCTTTACAGAAAGTGGTAGTGAGACCTTTTTTAGTTTGTTTGTTCCTTCTGTGTCCAGATTTGTGTGTGTGTGTGTGTGTGTGTGTGTGTGTGTGTGTGTGTGTGTGTGTGCTTATTACTCCATCACTACAACCTCATGGTCAATCCTAAGAGACTGATTGTGCAGCTATTGTTAGATATTGGATGTTATCCTAAATCTAATATAACTGGCTAGAAGCCTTAGCTGTGAATGTGATTTCTACCAAAACTCTATCGTGAAAGTGAAAGAAAAAAAAAAAGCAGTGGTTGCTAAATCCTTGCTGTTCTTCACATTCTTTTGCTAGACCTCTCTCTTCACCTAGAGGCTGCTTTCTTTCTCTCTTTCTTTCTCTCTGCACTCCTCTGTGCTCAATCATTAGACAACACTGCCCCCTCTCGACATTTCTGTCACTGTGCATTTCTTTAGCAGGGCGAGTTCAAGCTTAAAATGGGGGCAATTCCAAAAGTAAGTCATGTGTTTCTGATGTGTTTAATGGGGTGCTGAATGTTAGTGGGATTGAAACTGACATGAAAACAAAAGACATCATTTAGACTAAGATGAATTATACCCAAACCCAAAAATAACTGAAATGATTCTGCTTCTAAAACTTAAACATCTCTATGTCAGACCTAATGGTCTGAGAGTCGGACTTGTAACCCGAAGGTGAACCTGAAGGTGGTGGGTTCGAGTCTCGGGTCCGGCA
>CM074971.1:1935140-1949931 GCA_037577455.1 Pangasius macronema
CACAAACTATGATATTTTGACAAGTCAAAAGGACAATTTGCTTTAGAAATGGCAGCCATACATGTTTTTATAGCCATTGATGATAGATGAAGGCCTCAGGGTCCATGAAGCCATCGTTGTTATTTTCTGGCAAAAGAAAAAGAGAGAGAGAGAGAGTGCACTGAGGATGTGAGACTCGACGCCTGGAGAGACACCGGGTAAAGGTCAGCGCTGTGACCGGGTCGAGACTGAGAGCCACTGATGGACCTTTAATCGAGAACTTTATCTTTATCGGCTCAGCTCCGTGCTGTGACTGGAGGCCGGCTCACGTAGAGTTCCTTGGGATAAAAGTGTCTGAAAAGTGAGTAATAAATGAGGTGATGTACAAAATATACGGGTTTCATCCAGAACAATAAAATCTACTGTACAAGAAAAAGGTTTCAGTCTAATAACGTTAACAAGCAGAGTGATTATCTCAAGCTTTCCCCTTTCAAGCCCCATGGAATCAATCAATCAATCAATCAATCAATCAATCAATCTATCAATCAATCAATCAACCAATCAATCAATCAATCAATCAATCAATCAACAATCCATTCATTCAGTCACTTCACTAACAGCTTTATTCTGGTCAGGGCATAATAATAATAATAATAATAATAATAATAATAATAATAATAATAATAATAATAATAATAATAATAATAGATCAATAGATAGACAAATAAATAGATAAGGTTCATATAAACTTTATAAATTACTGCAATCATATGTCATTATTAGTTATTTACTGTATATCAGACTGTTACTTGCACATTATTGCACATAAAAGTCTGTTTAAGAAGAAAGAAAGATCAATTAATTAATGGATAAATGGAGGCTCTCGTTTATTTGTTTGTTCTGTAATTACATTCAAGGCCACGTGTGTGTACGCTGACATAGTTAACATTATGTGACTGTCTGTTTTATTGTATGTGTTTTTGTGTGTGTGTGTGTGTGTGAGTGTGTGTGTGTGTTTAAAGATTTATTTATGATGGTATGTTTTATGAAATTTATTCATGAGATAATACATCAGCTGTAGCAATGCACGCTGCGTCACGTGTTCGGTACAACAACCTCACAGCAGTTTAAAAATAAGTAAGTAAATAAATAAATAAATAAATAAATAAATAAATAAATAAATTTTAAATCCGGTACCAGAACATCCTCTGTACCTCTGTAGGACATTTTAAAAGTCCTGAGTCTGGATTTAATACAGAACGTGCCGTGACTTTTTTTAAAAAAGAAACTGTCCTTCATCCGGTTCCTGCAGCTGTGTAGCTCAGAATAAACCTCACTTCCTCTGTTTAGCTGAAGGTGAACGCGTGAGGAGAGCGGGCGGAGGGATGGAGGGATGGAGGGATGAAGGGACGGAGGGACGGAGAGAAAGGAACAGAGCAGGGAAGGTGTCTCTCCCTTGGGCAGCCAGAGGGGTGTGCTACATCTCACCACTGGAGCGTGGCGTGCGTCCTCGTGTCCTTGTACGTCCGTCGTGTCTCGCTGCACAACGCCTCACGTGCGCTGCGTGTCCTGAACTCACGTGAACTCACTAAATCCCGACTTACACGTGGTTCTGCTTCATAGGAATAACCTTGTTTGAGATCAGAGCCACAAGGTTGAGAAGAAGAGTCTTTTATAAAGCTACAAAGTCTGTATGTAGTCTACATTCATAAACGGTTATAAGGCCTTCATAAGGCATTACAGGAAGTGTATTTATTCCCTTACTGGATTAGTAATCAGTAATGATTCATCAGAAAGTCTGTGGAAAGTCCAGTAGGATGAAAGATTTTTTGATTTGTAGCTAAAATCCTATGACTTAAGCATTTCTTTTTTATTATAAAATATGAATTATATTGTTTTAGTATTTTGTAACGAATCAGTAAAAGAAAATAAATAAATCAATTAATTTTTAAAATCATTCTCACCTTGTGGTCAAAGGTGGTATAACTATAAATTCTTTCTTTTTTAAAATCAGAGCAAGAAAACAGAAAAAATAAACAGAAAAAATCAAGAAATTAAAAAAAATAATAATAATAAAAACAGAAAACTAAGTAAATGTCAACCACACTGTCAAAATAATGGACTAAATAATAAACCAGAGAGTTTTTTCATCTTCCGAATGTACAGCCTGTTTCAGTTTGTGGTCAGTTTCCCAAAAATATTGCAGAATAAAAGTCCTCATTAAAGGGTGGAGTGGGAAGGTAGATGATTGTATTGTTTATGATGTTTCTGGGAAACTGGACGCTGTTACAGCAGAGTAACAGCGCCATCTTACTGAGTCAGACTGCTCTCAACATGCAGTGTGTGTGTGTGTGTGTGTGTGTGTGTGTGTGTGTGTGTGTGTGTGTGTGTGGGGCCATCATCTCTAGCAAGCATTAATACATTATTACGTCTTGTTTTTAAACAAATCCAGTTTGCACAAATGATTTTTTTTAAACTGTGAGGACTGTGGATAATTTTTTATGATCATTCAGATTATTCATAGATGAAAACATAGCTCAGAAATGCTATTTCTCTCGACATGGGGTATTCAACAAATGTTTTTATAATGATTAATGATTATAAAACAGTCATTTGTGGTCCATTATGGTTTACAGGCGTTCCAAGAGTGCTGATATTTAGCATAAATATCCGCAGTGGGACATTTCCCTGTGTATATCACTCCATTTGTCTTGTAAAATTCCACTTCCTGTTTCAAAACAGTTACTACAGTAGTGCTAGCGACATCATCAGCACACAAAAGTATGAAAGCTGGTCGGATGAAAATGAAAAGGAAGAAGGGAAGCCAGTTTCTCTGGAAGCACCTTTATCAGGAATGTAGAAATCATCGTGAGCTAGCTAGCGAGCTAGCCGACGGGCTATAAAGTGAGTGTGGCTTCTTTCAGACCTGTTTCCTCTAGCCGAGAAAAAATAAACAGAATATTTTTAGCCATGTTGTGTCTGAAATATCACTTAATCGATATTCATCTCTTGTTTATAAAACTGTTGTATAAACAGTTGCTATGGCTGGTGTGAGGTCACATGATCATGTTGTCCTGGTTAAAAAGTATATCTGCTTGGAAGCACAACCTGTGATGCGCTATAAGCCGTGCCATTGACTTACATAGCAGTCATGTCATCTCAGCCCTCGCTGCTTTCCTAACTCTGAGAGTGTGTTCCTCTTTGTGACTGTGAAATCTCACTGAAAACAACACTGCGTGCCCCAAGCGTTACTTCCTGCTGCTCGCTTTCCCTTTTCCTGAAGGTGTTAATGATATTCTCAAGCTTCTCAACACAAAGGAGAGAATCTTGATTTTAAATGTGTATTTTAATTTTGAACCGATCTATCTCTTTTACCTGTTTTTTTTTTTTGGCTCGGTTAGCAGGTGAGTAATAGCCTCAGGTTTGAAAAAGATTGCTGTAAATATACAGGATATTTCACATCCACTCCAGCAGAGGTCCCCTTAACCCGAATACTGCTACGCTCATGATAACATCCAGTTTGCAGACTATATTAAGTCAGTTCAATCTCTTAGACGTTGCGAAGTCTTGCCAACATCTCTGTTTGGGACCATTGACTCTTGCCTTGTGTAACTTTGCCTTTTTTGCCTTTGATTTTGGATTGTGGACTGGGATATGATATTAAAACTTTCACACATGGATCCTTTACATGTCTTCGAAGCAAATGAATTTTTGTTTTTAATATATAATTTAGGGCTACTGTAAAATCTGAACATACTGTATGTGTAACATAAGTGACTAAAAAACAAAAAAAAACGATTATTCCTTGCTCTGACTTGTTAGAAATTTGGCAAAGATGAGTCGGTAAATAGGAGACTGGTGTGATCTTCAGACTCTTGGTGTTTATTCACGTGACTGAAGAATCTTCAGATCTTCAGTAGGATGAGTCATCTCTCCCCATATCATATAACAGCTACTCACCTGGGACGGTTAACAGGTGCTTCCTCTGAGACACGAATCCAACAAAGTGCATCACATGGCAGCGTAAAACACTCAAAGGAAAGTGCTATCTACCCTCTTCTGCATACAAGATGGCTATGATTGGCTAGTGTCGCTGTGATTGACAGGGGAGAGAGAATGAGCTCCTCCCAGCTAGAGAGCATGTCCGATTTTGGTTTCCAGCCATTGGATGGCTTTGGGATCATTGGGATTCAAACTCATGATGTCCTGACGATAAGGTGAACTCATTTCTGTTGCACAATTTGAAATGGCACAGCTCATTTTCAGCATAGCCCAAAGTGTGTTAATTTCTCTTATATCATGACTTCCTGTCATAGGTTATTCCTCACTTAATACAGGCAAGAGCCCTGAATCCAGCTTCACACTCACAAGACCTTGAAGAGGACCAACAGAGACAGCAGCTTCTCTATTTTTGCAGTGTGCCACCAATTTTGGTTCCTCTTCCTTATTTATTATCCCACTTACAAATCCATAAATACTGAATCAATATTTCAGCATAGAAATATTCATATTCGTTTTCTTGACCTCTGTTGTCCCACTGAGATGTTGTCGAGGAACTAGTGGAGGTAGATGAATGGAGAAATTTATCCATTTTTTTTTTTTACTGCTGAACTCCTACACTGGTGCTGCATGTCAGGACAGTGAAAAAGACTAGAATAGCACAGGCACTCTTCATTTAAACATGGCTAGTTTGAATGCGATTCCCAGAATAACAGCACACAAAATATATCTTCACAGTTAGAGCAGAATTCGTAATGTTAAATGACTCCACATGGGGTCGTGACCGCTAGGTTGTGAAAAAAAAATCGCCAAGATAAATAAGATAAATAGTGAAATGTCTGTCAGTAAATTCGCTGTAAGACATTTCGAGTCGGTTAAACTGCCGCCTTAAAAACGTGAGTAAGCTCAACTTGAAGATAACGTTTGTTTCAACGCAACGTCAAGTCAAGACAATGACTCAAAGCCAAGACACTGGATTGCTTTCAGTTTCATTTTGAAACGTGAAAACGTATAAACTTGTGTTCAATATCCGAAACTTGTCATGACGATTACAGTTAAAGAGAAGAAATACGTTCGCGATACGTCGTTAGGGCTTTGCAGTGTTGTGCAGTGACTGTTGCTCTGGAGGTGGTGACAGTATGGAGTGTACTCCATGGAACTGCATTGCGACCGAATGAAACGGTCTGCCAGTTTTCCATGATAGAGTGCTAGAAAATATTGCTAGTGAAGATCTACAAATCAATTCCTGAGACCCTCTAATTTTTTACTCTTGTCATACACATTAACAAGCACGAATTCACTAAGTGCTAAATTACAGTCCACTGAATTACAGACCTGACCAGGGCTAGGTTTAATTATCATGCCTGCAAGCATTATTTTTTTATTATACATCATTTTTTCCGGTTCCACACTTCGATGTGATGACTCAAACCACTTAACCTACAGCTGTCCTTTTTAGTAGATAATTGTAGGAAAAGTGTTATTATATTGTTGATTGAGCCACTAGTTGAAGGTGTAAAGAATAATCAGATGGTGTAGCGAAGCTCCTGGAGGTTATCCGGTGTTTGTCGAACCACGGCTCTATCCAGAACTGTACTGTAGCGGTCGCTGGCCGTGGTGCTCATCTCGCTCAAGTGGTGCTCTTGGTGCCTGATTCGTCCCCCATTTTCTCCTCAGTGTGGTCTTGGACAATTCCCACCCACCAGTCAGTTCACGCCTATGGTAGGGTGAAGGCTAACACGTGCTTCCTCTGTGATACATTCATCATTTCAAACTGCCGCTCATGCTGCACCACAGAGCACATGGCTATCCGCCCCCTTCCGCATACGATCCCTGATTTCCTACGATCCTGAATAACTCTGTAGTTCCAGCTGTAAACGGGTTAAAGAGTCTATATTAATGTGCTTACTTTCATATAGTAAAAGCTCATTCACAGGGACTTGTGTCACAGATGATTTTGATTCTCTCTACAAACATGCTTATTTAGCATTCATGGAAGGAGTCTCCAGTGTCAGGGTAAGTTTTCCGACGCAGGAAGGGTTAAAACCACGCAGCAGAGTTTTTCCCTTATCCAAAGGCGCTCAGGTAAAAACTGTAGGAAGAACCCTTAACTATTCAAAGAACGCTTTTAGCTTCATACTTCAACACATTATGTTTTCTGTTTCAGTCGTCACCTCCAAGCGATACAACAATCCCGCTGTTTTCAGTGGATTTTGAAAAAGAAAAAGGTTGTAGCGGTAATTTAAAGCGAAACGACCGCCACTGATTTTTCAAAAGCCTTCATGGCCATGAGAGATCTCTCAGAGATTTTTAATATTATGACTGTCCTAATTCAACTGAAAGAATTTCTTTTTTTTTATTTTTTAACCTGGGCAATATTCTCTTCTCTTGGGGCATAATATTAAACATTTAATAAGATGAAATGCAGCTTTATTTCTCGGTAATGGCGAGTCGAGTTGAGAGACCCCACGAACAAATAGCAGATGAAGATCGTGCCAATGAGTCGTGGCTCGGATAATAAGTCTCTTACACAAGCATTAACATTAACATTAGGATCACAGATATAATATAATATAACAGACATAATCAGATATAACCTTCAGAACGAGACTGAAATTTCAGAAGATGTATCGCATTTATTCCTCACTTCTGCTAGAGGTGAGAGCAAAACCAGTTAGCATGCAGAGCTTTACGAGCTCATTGTTAAGTGATTTAAAAGAATGAAAGGAAGAGAAATATTAAATTAAAACACAGATGGAAAAACATACACGGGCTATGAAATCATTTGGCAGCATCACTATAAGTGCATTAATTTCATTGATTCAATGAGCAGCTATTTCGCAAAGTAACCGAGTGAGAGAGAGAGAGAGAGAGAGAGAGAGAGAGAGAGAGAGAGAGAGAGAGAGAGAGAGAGAGAGAGAGAGAGAGACAGAGAGAGAGAGAGAGAGAGAGAGAGAGACAGAGAGAGAGAGAGAGAGAGACAGCGAGAGAGAGAGAGAGAGCGAGAGAGAGAGAGAGAAAGAGAGAGAGAGAAAGAGAGCGAGAGAGAGAGAGAGAGCGAGAGAGACAGCGAGAGAGACAGTGAGAGAGAGAGAGAGAGAGAGAGAGAGATAGCGAGCGAGAGAGAGAGAGAGAGAGAGTGAGAGAGAGAGAGAGAGAGAGAGAGAGAGAGAGAGAGAAAGAGAGAGAGAGAGAGATAAGTCCATGAATCGTGTCCTAAGTGCAATCACTCAGCATCCAGCCAGCTAAAATATTTCAAGCAGCCTGATGTACGGTGGCTCACAAGCGCCATTACTGCAATCTGGATGAACGTTCCTCTGGACGCTGGCACGCTTATTGACTTTTTCAGCTTTTCATATTTACACTTTTGCATGATTAGTTGTTTTCGTCCTTGTCTCGCTTACTTGATGACCAAGTTGATGACAAAATTAAAACGATTGGAGAACGCTGGCGCTCAGACCGAGACGACAACAAATTTTATTTAAGAGGGACGCCTCATATTTCTTAAACCCTCACCAGCTTGTTGTTTTTCTCTCTCTTGAACTTAACAAGCAGAAAACTCGCAGCGTCGTGACGGAGAAACTGGAGTTTCAGCTTCAAAAAGTTACGGCTTCACCTCTGACTCTGACTTACAAAGCGCTCGCAGTGGAGACTCCTTCCAAGCATCTCCTTACAACAAGCCTCGACAGATCAACGGTTATACGTTTCACCTGGACCTCGGATTTGTAGAGCGGCGTTATTAATCCCGTACAGCACGCTAACGCTAATCCTCACGGCCTGTGAGACACGAAGCACGCGTGTTCTCCGGAGCGCCTGGCATCACTCACTGCGACGGGAGAGAGAGTCTTCGTATGTGAGAGGCGCCTTCGTGTGTTTGTAATGAAATCAAGCAAACGTGCGGCACGTCGGGCGTCGTGTGAGATCGGAGACGAGACTCATTACCAGCAGGAAACCCGGTTTGCTTGACGGCCGTCAGCGCGCTGTCTGTCAAATTGAATTTTGAGGGAATCACGAGCTTCCTCGGCGTGGCCTTCGAGGCAATCCCGGCAGTAATGCAGCTCAGATATCCGGCTGGGGAAGTCTTCAAATGGCTTCCATTAGCTGTTAAGTGTGTATCGCTCGGTGTAGCGTCTGACTCAGAGTTTCCTCGCTGCAGAACGTGATTTGATAAGTAACCTGGTCACTGAAACTTCAAGCATTTTATATTTTATATATGTATATATATTGGTTGATTCATTTTCTTTAACAGCATCTCTGATGCAAATCACAGCGTTACATTAACGTGTGATCGTTTCTATAGTAACAGCTCATACACACGTTAAGAAAACGTGTGTAATCAGCGATGTGGTCGATGTTTCTGTAAGGAGATAAGGGAACAGTTTATAGCTGCTATAACATAAGCGATAACAGGAACTGACTTGTTTCGCCGACGTTCCACAACATCACATGTAACTACAAATGGATAAAAAGGATCACGCGTCGTTCTTTAATAAACGTGAAGATGGAAGCGCTGGCGGTTCGCTGTGGCCCGAGCGGAATAAAACACTTCAGGGCACGTGATATTGGAGAATACTCAACGTCATGGTGAGTCCTTTTAATAAAAGTGTTACTGAGTTATCCTACATGTGTGTGTGTGTGTGTGTGTGTGTGTGTGTGTGTGTGTATATTCGTTTTACTGGGATATAAAGCATGTGTGGACTGCTGGGTTGGGTAACACCACTGGTGTGTGTGTGTGTTGGGGGGTTAAACCACTGGTGTGTGTGTGTGTGTGTGTTGGGGGGTTAAACCACTGGTGTGTGTGTGTTACAGCTTTTTTTTTATCCATGTATGTGTCTTCCCATGTTTTTTTTTTGTTTGTTTGCTTTTTTTTGATTACATCAGCAGTTTGAAAATTGTGCACACACTCTGTTTTAGTTTACAGGAGAACACCATGCCCGAGGTAGGACACTCAGCAACACACACACACTCACACACACTCACACACTCACACACACACACACACTCACAGAGAGAGAAAGAGAGAGGGGAAAACCTGCAGACGCTGCAGGGATGCTTCCTCAGGGAGTGTGTGTTTGATAGCAGCCACATCTGTTTTGACAGGCAGATGGCATTTTAAGCAGATCTTGTAATCAGGAGGAAGGGCGCAGGCAGCGCTCTCAGGGATGATGATGTTATCGAGACGAAACCACAATCACAACGTTCACGCTGCAGAGCTGCACAGAGACGCCTCCGACACGGGACTTTATAAAGCTAATGAATGTGTGTGTGATGCTGTACAATAACCTGAATAAAGAGTTTTAAACTACCACGACCCTGCCACATGTCTCTCTCTCTCTCTCTCTCTCTCTATCTCTATCTCTCTCTCTATCTATCTCTATCTCTCTCTCTCTCTCTATCTATCTCTCTCTCTCTCTCTCTCTCTCTCTGTCTCTCTCTATCTATCTCTATCTCTCTCTATCTCTGTCTCTCTCTATCTATCTCTATCTCTCTCTCTCTCTATCTCTCTCTATCTAACTATCTCTCTCTCTCTCTCTCTCTCTCTCTCTCTCTATCTATCTATCTATCTATCTCTCTCTCTCTCTCTCTCTCTCTCTATCTATCTATCTATCTATCTATCTGTCTATCCAACAAATGCTGGAAGAAAGGCCAATGTAATTAAAGAATAAAAAGAAGTGTGACTAGAAGAAAGGGGTTTAAGTGGAGTGTGTGTGTGTGTGTGTGTGTGTGTGTGTGTGTGTGTGTGTGTGTGTGTGTGTGAGAGATCAGGATGAATTGTAAAGTGTTATTGATGTGTGTTACACACTTACACTATGGGATTTATTTATTTATTTATTTATTTATTTATTTATTTATTCATCAGTCTTTGTGGTTAAATATCCATCAGTCAAAAATGTGTTTATGAAAACAACAAACAAATAAACAAACAGATGATATTGTAAGAGTGTTACACACAAGGTTATTATTATTATTATTATTATTATTATTATTATTATTATTATTATTATTATGACTGGTTAAACAGCGCGCGAGCCTCAGCTCACCTGCGCCCCGCCGCTTCCATTGCCGGCCGGAGTCGCGCGCCCCCGCGCGCCCACACGCAACCGCTTTATAAACGAGCGCGCAGCCTCCGCGCGCTTCGCTCAAAAAAAAAACACGGGGACCGGGGGAATGGCGCGGAGCGCGGCACGGCTCGTCCTCCTCCTCCTCTTTCTCCTCCTCTTCCTCTCGCTGGAGGAGTTCCTCACTGGGACGGTCACGGGAACCGGAACCGCGGCGGGAGGACCGAAGCCCGGCGGAGAGAAGGACGCGGCGGCGGGCGCATGCGAGGTCAAAACGGTGACGGTGTCCACGCTGCCCGTGCTGCGCGAGAGCGAGCTGAGCGTGGGCTCCGGGAGCGCGGGCGCGGCGGACTCCCGGCTCTTGCTGTTCGTGCGCAGCGACGTACCGGGAGCCGTGTCGGTGCTGGACGATCTGGATAACACCGCGCTGCCCTACTTCACACTCGGTGAGGCTTCGCCATTTATTTCTTTATTTTATCCCTTTTTTTTTTTTTTATTTGGTACCACGCGCCCTCTCTCTGAAACGCGGGATGCAGTGGAGTAGTTTGGTGCGGTTCTGTTCACGTTTACGAGACTAATGAACACACTGTGTCTGTAACAACAGCGCGCGTGCAGCCGAGAGATACGGAAGAAACGAGTGAGAGAGTTAATTAAGGCATAAAGAGAAGTGTGTGTGTGTGTGTGTGTGTGTGTGTGTGTGGTGGGTGTGTGTGTGTGTGTGTGTGTGTGAATGTATTGTGTGTGAATGAAACCGTTATTGGTGTGTGTTACACCCGGGGATTCTGCTGATCTTCAAGATCCTGCAAGTCTGCTCTATCTATCTATCTATCTATCTATCTATCTATCTATCTATCTATCTATCTATCTATCTATCTATCTATCTATCAGTCTGTGGTAGTGTATTTACTGTCCATTATAGCTCATGTACTGCTAGGACATCCTCATACCTCACCTTATTCTCAAATATGTACTAGAGTTAGAGTTAGGGTTAGGGTTCGATGTTGAAAAAAAAAAAATCACAATCTTTAATAAACTAACTAGACATCTCCCAAACTTTCTTATCTCCATCACCTCTTACACAGCGGCTTTATGGAAACGATGAAAACGATCATCACATCCACTATGCACAGTTGAGGAGGACGATCGATCGAGCAGATCAATGAATTAAGTTTTCTTGGCAAAAAAAAAAAAAGCTTGAATCTGTCTGTGTTTCAGAAGATCTCACGTTATTACCAGCGAAGTTTTACATGCTTAGAATTTTAAAAAGCTGGCTAATGTGTGTGGTTAAAATGTTGGTTTATTTATGTATTACTGCAATTAATATTACAGTAATGATATCGGTGTAAAATCGATTACTTTCCTATAAGAGCAAAAATGGTTTAAAAATCACGTATAATCATTGATATATTAATTTATGGAAGGAGTCTCCAGTGTCAGTGCTGTGTAAGTTTTAGAGTAGTAACACTTAGCAAGGGTTATTGTGTTATCCTACGCAATATGAAGAACTGTGTGTGTGTGTGTGTGTGTGTGTGTGTGTGTGTGTGTGTGTGTGTGTGTGTGTTTTAGTGGGATATCAGTATGGATTGTAACATGCAAATAAACTATAAACCTTTTTGTTTTTGTAATAAGATCCAATACTTTAGGAAGCATCTGATAATTTACTTTCCCCTACAGATCTATGCAGTAGGCTAATGTGTTTATAGGCTGGTGGTTAGCCTGTCATTAATTAATAATATCATTCTCATCGATTGATGGAGTGATGCTTTGTTCATAACTACTGCAGTTTGGTGTTGAATTTGTACCATAATAAGCTTTTGCGATACAACGAGCTACACCTATGCCTATTAATCTGCTACCTGAGCTCGTGCAATTATCCAAATGGCTTGAAACTTGTTAATGTCATTGTCAGAGCTCAAGCCACACATTTATTCATGCTGACTGATATTATATTGCATGAAAAAAAAAGTCTCGAGTCAGTAAATCTGAGATTGAAGCTGCGCTGTGTGGTTGTGTGGTTTGAGGCATCCTCCTGGGCCTGTGGTGTATTTTTGAAGTCAGGTGCCTTTGGAAAAGACAGGAGTGGAAACAGTGTAAAATGTTGGAAACAAGATGGAAGGTTATCGTAATACCATACATGTGAATTAGCCAAAAAAAAAAAAATGCAATATCTCAAGGAAAGTATAAAGACCATACGTCAGGCTAGAACGCTCAAATCCACACGAGAGTTTAATTTTTTGACAAAAAAACTGCAATGGTATTGACTCGAGGCAGTGGTGCAGTTGGGCCTTCACTAGCTCTTCTCTATCCCAGTCCAGAGGGGAGGAACACATATAATGGATTCATGTTGTCCCTGTTTGAACACCATGCCCCAAATATGACCACTGAAGAAAAAAAAAAAAAAAAAACAACTTTAAAAAACTGCTCACAGCCATAACAGAATCGGTCATCGCGTTCGTTTCATTCAGATCTGCATCATTACATTCTAGGAGGAAATTACATTGCATTGTGAATTGTATGAAGAAAATCGTTTCCTGCCAGAACAGACCCGTCACACACCTTTATTCATCCGAGATAAAGAAAAGGCACTGGAAATCACAGCCAACCTCTCAGCCGTCTCAGCTACTCACAGTTCAAGACATTCCCTCTTGGTGAAGACCAAGAAGGAGATCATTAAATGCCGGGACTCACCAGCAATCAGATGTTTAAAGACAGACAGCCGCCAAAAGTCTGAGGCTTAAAGTCTGGGATTAACCAAGAGTCAGATCCTTAGACACTGGCTGTAACCAAGAATCAGAGCCTTGAAGACTGACAGTAACCAAGAAGAAGAAGAAATGTAAAAAAATGGGAAGAAAATTAGAGCCTTAGAGACTGGCTTTAAGGGAGAGTCAAATAATTAGAGACTTGGACTACCCAAGAGTCTGATCGTCAGAGACTACTACTAGCCAAGAACCGGAGCCTTAAATCTTGGGACTGACCAAGAGCCCGATCCTTATAGATTTAGACTTTCCAAGAATCAGAGCACTACATATTGAGACAAACCACAAATCAGCACCTTAAAAACCAAGAATCAGAGCCTAAAGGATTTGGATTAACCAAGAAGCAGAGCCTTGTTGATTGGGACAAATCAACAGTATGATCCAGAGGGACTTGGACTAACCAAGAATTGGAGGTTTAATAATTGTGACTAACCGAGATTAAGCCTTAACATGAGCCTTACTCAGAGCCTTAAAGATTGGGACTAACGAAGGGTCAAAGCATTACAGACTGGGGCTAACCAGGAGATTGGGATGAATCAAGAGTCATTTGATACTGGGACTAAGAAAGTATCACAGCCATTGGGGCTAACTGAGATTCGGAGACCTCACAGACTGGGACTTACCAAGAATTGGCTCCTTAAAGACTGGGACTCACCAAGAGTGGAAGCCTTAAAATTGGAACTAGTTCATAATCAGAGCCTTAGAGCTTAGGACTAACCAAGAATCAGAGCCTTAGAGCTTGGGACTAACCAAGAATCAGAGCCTTTGAGCTTGGGACTAACCAATAATCAGAGCCTTAGAGCTTGGGACTAACCAAGAATCAGAGCCTTAGAGCTTAGGACTAACCAATAATCAGAGCCTTAGAGCTTGGGACTAACCAAGAATCAGAGCCTTTGAGCTTGGGACTAACCAAGAATCAGAGCCTTAGAGCTTAGGACTAACCAAGAATCAGAGCCTTAGAGCTTAGGACAAACCAAGAATCAGAGCCTTAGAGCTTAGGACTAACCAATAATCAGAGCCTTAGAGCTTTGGACTAACCAAGAATCAGAGCCTTTGAGCTTTGGACTAACCAATAATCAGAGCCTTAAAGATTGGGATTAACCAGCATTCTGAACCTTAGAGACTAGAGCAAACCAAAAAACAGAGCCTTAAATATTAGGACTATGAATAACCATGAATCAAAGCATTAAAGGTTGACACTAACCAAGGGTGCGAATCTTACATAGTGGGGTTAACCAAGAACCAGAGCCTTTGAGACTGAGACTAATTAAGAAACTGGGAATAAACAGGAATCAGACCCTTGGAAACTGGGACTGATCACGAATCAAATACTTAAAAATTGTGACTAAAAAAAAAAATTCAGAGCCTTAATGATTGGTACCAAAGGTCAGTCAGAGCCATGGACATCACAGGCACCAACCAAGACTGAAGTATACAAAGGGATCAACTGTCACTGGAACTAATTCTTACACTAGGCCTAAACTCCTCCAAGACCACTGACGTCTTGGCATTGCACCATATATACAGTGTGCTGTTCACAGCAGCTTGTTCACTTGGCAGGGGTTTTCCAGCACCGGATTTGAAATCAACGTATTAATTATTCAGCATATTCAGTGTGAACTCAGTTTGCTTATTAACACTATGTGCATCTCTGCCTGCTTTACCTCTCAGCGGTCAGCACTCGTGCAGGATTCCAGGATGCATGTACATGTACCGAGCTGTAGCCTGTGGTAATGTCGGTAATTAAATCCCTTGTGAGTGTGATGGTGGTGCAGGACTTAACAGTTCAAGGGCCACAACATGAACAAAGCCTCGGGCTGTTTTTTTTATTTTTTCCATAAAATTCTGCAAAATGGTTTTGTTTATAATGGAATAAAAATCAAATAGTTACATAGTTTGCTGTGTTTTATTAAAATCAGTTGATATGCAGTTACAGAAAAGTGTGGCTTTTAGACAGGTCACGTCTCGTGTGTTTCACGACAAAAGCTGTGATTTTTT
>CM074971.1:1953530-1966681 GCA_037577455.1 Pangasius macronema
AGCCAGTCTTAATATAAGCTCAATGGAAAATAGCTGAACTTTACCACCATCCACTCTTTATATCCCTATCCCTATCCCTATCCATATCCATATCCATATCCCTATCCCTATCCCTATCCCTATCCATATCCCTATCCATATCCCTATCCCTATCCCTATCCATATCCCTATCCCTATCCCTATCCCCATCCATATCCCTATCCATATCCCTATCCCTATCCATATCCATATCCCTATCCCTATCCATATCCCTATCCCTATCCATATCCATATCCATATCCCCATCCATATCCCTATCCCTATCCATATCCATATCCATATCCAAAGGCAGTGCCACTTTACTTTTATTCATTTTCCCTTTTATTTCCTTTTCTCATATTCACTCTCTACAGTTCTGTATATCCCTGTTCATTTTATCACTGTTTACATGGAGGACATTTTGTGTATGCTTGGTATTTTAAAGATTATTTTAGTATGCAATTCATTTTGAGGGTTTGGCTTTAGGGGATATTTTGAGGATAGTTTGGCTATAGGGGATATTTTGAGGATGGAGTAGTTTGGGCCTGGGGTATACTGAGGGTAGTTTGGATATGGGGCTATTCTGATGGTATTTTGGTTAAGGAGTATTTTGAGGGTAGTTTGGCTTGTACAAGAGTATGTAATACTAGGGTTAGGGTTAGGGTTAGGGTTAGCCAAACCCAAGTATGTACACTGTAGGTAATTATTTATCAGCTAAACAATGGACAGTAATTAAACAGGAGAACTTTGGCCAGTTTCAAGAACACACACTCTGGTCCCAACTTAAATTCCTGCTCCACTGAAACGCATTTAACACCCTTGCCTTCTCTCGAATTAAACACTCTCAGTGTTAAAATAACTGAAAGAAGGAAAAGCTAATGGATTTGGACACTGCATTACACTTCAATTGGCTACTGTTCGCTCATCTCTTCATTTCTCCACTGTTCTGTGATTAGAAATGACATTCAATATATTGACTATGTCACATTTTATCATAATGTTGGACTTAGTCATGTGTGCTTTATCTGAATCTGAATTTAACAGATGCCAGAAACACGAGAGTGGTGAATGCAATGTGTCAAGGGAAATAAGAAATGGTGGAAGAGAATATAAACATTCACATTGACTGAGGACAATTTATTAGTGTCTTGGCCCCAGACAAAGATTAAAAAAGTTAGAAATTCTGTTAATGTTAATGCGAAAATAACATAAATGTGCAGTATTGTAGCTTATACCACAGTACTGTTGAAGCTTGGATTGTGATTGGTCAGAAGGTGTTGATTAATTTTCTGTAACAGATGTTCTGACAGTAGTGCAGCTGCAAATCACAGGTTTATATTAATGTCAATACTGATTTTTTAAATTAATAAAAATAAAACATTATAGTTTGTATGCATTTTACTTATATGTATGTAGTCTTGGCTGAAAGAATTGGAACAGAATGGCCATTGTCATTTGTTTTTGTCATTTAGTTTGAGATGAATATGAGAACAGAATTTCAGCTTTCATTTCCTGATATTTAATCTAGACATTTTAAACAACTCAGAATGTCACTGTTTGTTTGAACCCATTTTTCAAGTGATAAAAAATATTTGAACATGTGACTGACAGGTGTTTCTTCTTGCCCAGATGAGTCCTGTTAGAAGTACTGTAAAACAGTTAATAGCTCTGAATGTCTACTCTTGGTGTGAGCTCTGGGTTTCACCTGTGAAGACTGCGTTTGTGTTAAAAAGGATAAACCAACATGAAGACCAGAGAGCTGTGTGTGGGAGAAACTCAGAGCCATTGCACAAGAATTGGGAATAGCCAATACAACGATTTGGAATGTCTAGAAAAAGAAAGAAACCACTGGTGCACTAACAACCAGACATGGAGCAGGTTGAGCAAGGAAACAACAGCAGCTGATGACAGAAACATTATGAGAGCTGTGAAGAAACAGCAGTCAGTGACATCACCAACAATCTCCACAGGGCAGGGGTGAAGGTATCACAATCATAGAAGACTTAGAGAGCAGAAACATAGAGGCCATACCACAAGATACAAACCTCTCATCAACAGTAAGAGTCAGAAGGCCAGACTGGAATTCACAGAGAAATACAGAGATGATCCACAAAGGTTCTGGAACCAAGATGAACCTCTACCAAAGTGATGGAAAGGCCAAAGTGTGGAGAAAGAAAGGATCTGCTCATGATCCAAAACATATGAGCTCATCAGTCAAGCATGGTGGAGGTAGTGTCATGGCTTGGGCTTGCATGGCTGCTTCTGGAACAGCCTCACTAATCTTTACTGATGATGGAGCTCATGATGGTAGCAGCAGAATGAAGTCAGAAGTCTACTGAAACATTCTGTCTGACAATTTACAGAGAAATTCATCCAATCTAATTGGGAGGAACTTCATTATGCAGCAAGACACTGACACAAAACACACTGCAACACAACAAAGCACTTCATCAGGGGAAAAGTGGAAGGCTTTAGACTGGACAAGTCCATCAGCAGACCTTCACCCAACTGAGCAGCATTTCACCTCCTGGAAAGGAGACTCAGTTATTGCAAGCAAGAGACATGCAGCTTGTCATGTTACCAAGAAACCACAAAGCGTATACTCCTCTGTCCTGAAGATGTCAGAAAACTTCAAAGTGCTGACACTGGAGACTCCTTCCATAAATATTACATAATTAAATGTCTTCTTACATAAAACTACGTGGCGCGTCTGCTGTACGCGTCCCTGTGAACGAGCTGTTACTATAGAAACGATAACGTATTAGGACAAGCGGATTAATATAAACCTGCGCTACAGTCAGAGCCGCTGTTATAGAAAACTAATCAACACCTTCTGACCAATCAGACCAGACTTTGTGTAACTGGAAGGAAATGGGCGGAGCCAGGTGAAATGTGCCAGTTGGAGTTGGGTGCAGTCTCAGTGGGTGGAGACTCACTGATAACACACACGTTCTGCTTATTTCACGTGTAGTCTTTCGGAGTGCAGTGAGGCTTGTGTTCATTTTAATTTTTAATTTTTTTTTTAGTTTTTAAACACAGAAGATTCTAACGCTAATCAATTTCATATCTTTGTTAATGCCATGTTAAAATGCACCATATTTCTAGGTGACGTTCAGACAGATAGACATCAGTGCAGTAAATAAATAAATCCTTACTTTAAATTCCAGCCTGGTGTTCTTGTAAAGTCGGTGTGTGTGTGTGTGTGTGTGTGTGTGTGTGTGTGTGTGTGTGTGTGTGTTTTCCTCCTGATTGTGACGAGGTGTTTTAAATGTGAATAATTATGCAGGAAGTAGCAGGAAGTCACACACGCACCCATATGTGGGCGATGTTTTTTTGTGGCTAATGAAGTCATGAATATTAATGATGTAAAACGACCTTCAACACCTTTTGTTCACAGGAACTTCTTGGAGGAAAGTTAAATATTTTTCAGCTTTATTACAAAATGCTCAGTCGGCTCTCGGCTCGTCTTCGCTCGGGTCTGTTGTGGTGTTGATGATATTTTCAATGTCAGACCAACAATCCGTATGTGTGTGTGTGTGTGTGTGTGTGTGTGTGTGTGTGTGTGCGCATTAGCTTGTCTCTGCATGATGCCAGGTTTTTTATTTCACTATCAGCAGGAGATCTGCAGTTTTAAAAGAGTTTCCTGCTGTTTCTCACTTTGACCGTCGATCTTCTCTAAATCCCTCACGCTGAAGCTCACTAACCATCGCCATAAACCTGAAGCTCTTTCTCTCCCGGTACGTCCTCACGTGGTGTACCAGCGCAGAGCTGTAATAACAGAGATGTAAGTGCATCAATCAAAGTCAAATCTCAGCTCCAGTAATGCAGTAGTTACTCAGATATAGTATCATTCTGTTTATATGTACTTACTTGCTTGGATTATTTATTTAAAATGGTTTTAACACTGTTACGTACGAAGCGCTGCTGATTACGTCCTCACATAAACAATAACGCACCTGTTTTAGATCAAATTTAGACACCGGAAATGATTACATGAACTTTATTTTTTTAATTACTGTACATAATGTTATCTTCAGAGAGTGGAATGCTCATTTAAAAAATTTACTCAATTAAAATGACTTGTCACTATACTGAAGTGATGAACGCAGACCGTTTTAACTCCTTTAAATAATCTTTTTTGTCTGAAAACTAACTGTTGTAAAGTAGATATCATTCTAAATTTATGTTAATATTTCTTCTTCTTCTTCTTCTTCTTCTTCCGGCTTTTCCCTTCAGGGGTCGCCACAGTGAATCATCACTCTCCACCTATCCCTATCTTCTGCATCCTCAACACTTGNTACTCACTCTCCCTCCTCTGAACATGTCCAAACCATCTTAATCTGGCCTCCCTAACTTTGTCCCCCAAACGTCCAAAATGAGCTGTCCCTCTGATGTACTCGTTCCTAATCCTGTCCAACCTCGTCACTCCCAAAGAGAACCTCACTACTACTACTACTACTACAAAATGTGCTGAGCTTGGTTCAGAGCCTTTAACCTGCTTAACTAAATGAAATCCAGTCCAAGATGTTTAAATCTAACAACCCAAACTGGCCCTTTGGATTGAGCTCTTCAGGTTCAGGTCTCTCTGTCCAAACCGTGAGAGCCTGTGCTTTCGAAATGAACAGAGAAACGCAGAAAATCTCAATGCAACCTTCCCCTTGAGGATGGAGAAAGAGATGGAGAAGGATGGAGAAAGAGATGGTGAGGAAAGGACAGACGTTAGCCTTAGAAGTAGCCTCTGTGAGCGCTGGAAAGTGGAGTGATTAACTGAACTCGGCTCCGAGATGAGGCCCCGATCTGTACGCCCCGACATGATTGATCACCCCGGGAATGGAAGAACATTGAGGAAGGCAGAGTTGAGATAAAAAGGACAAGATGGAAGCTTTCATTTGGCGGGTCTTTCTATCTGCCTCGCCTGATCTTCTCTGCATACACACTGAAATGGACAGACGGCGACTTCTGTGGATGTTGTGGCGAATGTTCGATTTCTAACGTAAGGGATAAAACGCTTCGGGACGCCGTGGCTGAAATGGATGGGTGTGCTTAAATCGAAAACAGTCTGGAGCAAGAGGCATCGACTGCAGGACAGCTGCCCAGATGTGCACCCAGCAAAGTATTTCATTTTATCCAATCACATTCGTTTATGCAAATTATTTAGCCAAAGGTGGCTCATCAGATCAGAGACTAGCTACAAGGCTAGAGACGTTAGCTCAGGATAATGAGGGTTTTTATTAGACTTTGATAGACTTTGCATTTTATTTACTCTCTCTGGTCTGATTCATAACCTGACGTCATGGCTTGTTTAACAAAAAGTCGACAACCAAAGCAGAATGTTTAAAGACGATTGGACAGATTGGACAGTATCTCTATCTCCATCTGCTCACAATCTGTGACTCCAGCTAAAGCACCGCTCTGAAGCAAAACACGCACTTCAGATTGTCTTATTACAATTCAGTTCAGTTCAGGTCAGGTCAGTTTTATTTGTATAGCACTTTTAACAGTGGACATTGTCACATTTACAGAAATATATAAATTCAGGATATACATTTTAAATATATGAATCTATGCCTAATGAGCGAGCAAGAGGCGACGGTGGCGAGGAAAAACTCCCTGAGACAACATGAGGAAGGAACCTTGAGAGGAACCAGACTCAAAAAAAGAAAAAAAAAAGCATAACATGAGCATTACAGCAGGATGTCAGTTAAGCCTAAAAAAAAAAAAAAAACAGAAATGGCACAATTACATTTCTCACATGTGCCATTAATTTGGATGACCTTTCGCAAAATGTCATGCTAATTGAAGGGGGTTTCTCTGCAGAATTGATTTTTTTCCTCCTCAATAGAGAAGAGTAACAAGCACCACATGCTAGCAGGGACCGTGTGCTTCACTCCGTCGCTCCACCTCATTAGATATTAAAATCTTTTTTCTTTTTTTTTTTGGTACACGTTTTTTCATTTTCAATTGTTCTTTGCACTAGTACATAACTTGTGTCTGGACAAACCAACATCTGTGGTTTAGGAATAGCTTTCACAATTTTTGACTCTATTACAGAGATACACAAAGCAAAGACGCCTGAAAACTGCCATGTTCAGTCAGAAGGAAGTTGGTGGGAAAGCTAATTAACCGAAGGGGAAAGGACACCGGATGTTACTTTCGCTTTGTGTTGACTTCTGCTGCTTTCAAATCTGGTTTGAGAAATGTCACCACCATGTCGTGATTACAACTCCGCAGCCCTGACGTTCTGAGCTGGGGGTGTGTCGGTAACAGAAAGTCACGGCGGCCACAAACACAGTAAGATATGTAAGATATAACTGCTAATTTCGCATGTTAAGCTTCTTGTTGTTGGTGATACAAAAAAGATTAACAAATAACAATAAAAGATGTTTTCTCACACCATCCATTTTCTTCTTCCAATGTTTGTTTTTTCATTATTTAACCAAAACCACTTTTTAACACACACCACTCCATAATCCCAACCTCCGAACTCATAAGCACAAACTTCCAAGGAGGCCTCACTCTGACCTGCGAGTGCACGAGCCGTAGTCTCGTGAGCCAATAGAAAACAAGGAGGCGGGACTGTAGTGTGTTTGGTTGGGAAACAAAATGGAGGAGTTGCTAATTCTGTCTGGTGCTGGAGGCTGGGGTGTGTGTGAGAGGTGAGAACTCTGAGTGAAAGTTATGCTAAGCTGAAATCCTGAAATGTTTTGCTACGTTTGGTCTGTTGTGTCGTTTGCCTAAATTCAACAAGCATAGATGTCCGTTCCACACATTCGGGATCATTTTTGGTAATTCTGGCATGTAATATTACGAAGGACATGTTGAAATTTACTCATTTTGGCTTCTTTGTCATTTTTGGACTTTGATGCTAACTGGCAGGAAGTGGATGGAGCTACGAGGATGGCTGACTTCCACACAGTTCCCTCTCTGAAGGAGCACGATTCAGTCGTGTGTCAGTTTATCAGGCTCAGAGACAGAGGAATACAGACACACAGCTATGGGAGTGTGGAAAGAAGAGTATAATAGGTGAACAGAGGTCATGGCTGCTGGGTAATTATTTTTTTTTTTATGGCTGTCAAAGTGTCAGAGGTTGTGGGGAAGCTAATCCTGCCACCACTGAGGTGTTTCTAGCCGTGGTCTTTCTTTCTTTCAGTGACTGGCTTTCTCTGTTTTCCCAGTAGCATGCTTTATCGCTGGCACAATTATCTGGTTTTAAACTCCTTTTTTTTCTCACTGTGGAGCTTAGAAGCTGACAGAAGTATCCGAATTGATCTGATTTTCTTTTTATTTTATTTTTTTAATTAATTTATTTTTTCCCCCAGTGATTTTTTCTTTGTGTTTGTTTTGAACTTTACAGGGCTGAGACTGGCCTTTAAAAATATCATTTGAATTTACAGTTTATGGGTTTGGGATTTTTTTATCTATTTATTTATTTATTTATTTTAAATCTGAACCCTAAATACAAATCTGAAAAGTTCAAATCTTAAAAATTCAGATGTATTTTTATGTACTTTAGCCCAAAAAGTGAAGCACTGGCAAGTCCTGATGAAAAGTTGATGCTCAAACTGAGTGATCAAAAAATCATTTTTTTTTAAATTTCATTAATTCTTAAATAGCTACAGTAGTTTTTTGTTGTTGTTGTTGTTGTTTAACAGAGGTGTTAAACCCTGAATGCCCAGCGTAACTACTTAAATAACATTCTAGATAGTTGGGCTATGCTGATGTTAGCTCGATGGCAATGATTAGCAGTTAGCAGCCAGAGTTATTCGCTTGATTGTAATTTATGTATTTAAGCTTCAGATGCACTTGCGTCATGACGCTTCGTATCTAACATTCTGTCTCCACTTTACTCGACTCCATGTAACATCACTTAGCTTAGCTTCTATTCCTGGACGTGTGTGTGTGAGACAGATGACTGTGTTTGCCAAAATACTGAGCTTGACCTCTCCAAGTGTCTCCTTTTCCCTGGGAATCCTGGAGGCTTCACGCTCGGCGTAATTTACATAAAATCTATATTTTTGAGATCCAAGTTCCAGTATCACACATCCCAAGTTTTTAAAGGCAAAAATGTATCTCTATTAAATATACCGCCGAGAAGAAAAATGTAATGTGACGTGTACAATTCAAGTATATAAAGTTTCATACAAGCTCAGTATCCATATCCAAGCTCCCGACTTTACCTTCATTTCTTTTTCATTTAATGTGCGTTTGAGTTTTGTTCACTGTCACCAACGTCACTCTTTATTTCTTTTTTTATTTGTGTGTGTGTGTGTGTGTGTGTGTGTGAACTTTTGATTATTCCCTGGTGTCTGTGCAACTCTTCAGCTTGTGTAGGCTTAAAAAACTTCTTAAAACCAAGACGTAAAACCCCTCAGAAGTCTTCCCAACTGATCCCTTTGGCATCGCTGCCCTTTTATTCCAAATATAATATCAAAGAAAAAGTCTGCTTCTATTGATATTAATGGACCAGAATCCCTTCTTATTATCCCGTCTCTGGGGAGGATTTTTATTCTGCAGAAGAGAAAAAAAAAAAAGAAGCTTTTGCTGCTTGGGACCTCTGCGTGTCAAGCTTGTTGGTAATCTGCCAATCCCCCGACTGTTTGTTTTTTTTTTTTTAGCTGGATGAATAATAAGGAGGGAACAAATCCGCGATCGGTGACCCATAAAACCCGGCGTACAAGCTGCACCGTGAATACAGACTGAACGGAGATGTGGCTAACGTATCCGAGCATGCTAGCATGCTGACGCTTTAAATATCTGCTTAACATCTGTTCGAGCAGCTGGATTCAGGAGTATCAGCTGTGATTTAATGATGGTTGTATTATTTAATAAATAACAAACGACTAAGCTAGCAACTTAAGATCACTTCTGTAAGGAAGAGTTGAAATATTTCATATTTTAGGCTCTAAGCAAACATTCAGGCTAACATACAGACAAGACTGAACTCCCTACGAACATTTAGGAAAATAGTGGAAACGATCTCCTGGAAGAATTGGTGCAAGACTTGTGGATTCAGTAACTAGACAATTATGGATTTTTTTTTTTTCTTCAAACCATATTCAAGTGCCAGTTGATTTTATTTTGGTGCTTGTCAATACAAGTAAGTGCGGAAGCTTGTTTCTGCCACGTATGAGAAAATATTGCACACATTTATCTCCCAATTTTCCCCGTTGTGGTTTGTTTACGGGACACAGAAGCACTAAGACGCAATTACGAGATAAAAAACGTGCAATTGTGGAAAAAGTGCGATTCAGTTGTTCGCTCGCAATTAAGAGAAAAATGTCACAATTGTGAAAAACGTCGCAGTTGCATGAAACAAGTCGCAATTATGAGATAAAAACCTGTGTGTGATATTAAGAGATACGTGCGATAAATTTGTGGAATATTCACTCATATTTGTTGTATGTTGTATCTTGTGTATCTGTCTGTCAGCGAGTGTGTTCTTGTGTTAACGCGTAATAAGGTTCACGCCTGTGATGAGACCCTGCGCTAAAACGCAGAGTTACTGATGGGTAGCTGATTCTTTCTTGCCCTCCCGTTCAATATCGTTCATGGCAGATCTTTGATTATAAGGAAGAGTTCAACAAAGCAGGGCTTTAGAGGTGAGGATAAGCAATCCCGCAGGGTTCAGGAAATATATTACCCCAGTGAGCACTGACTGACCAGACACGTCCATCACCCGACCCGCCAGGTCTGATTTAAACCGGCCCAGGAACACACATCAGCCGCCTGCTTTTGGTCCACCATGATTTGGCTCCTAAATAGGAACACATCAATACCGTGTTCTTCAGACTGAGTCTGTGTACGAGCTTTGGTACCGATAATGATACTGATGCCCAAATTAGCAACATACTTAATACGGATTAATCAGAGGAGTCTTGGAGCAGCTGTGTGCTTCTAGCAATGAACTCCTGGTGCTGAGTGTTTAAGATGTTATGGTATCTTTAACAGAGAGTGTGAGGCCGGCCGACTTGAGTGTGCAGAGCAGTAACTCGCATGAACTGGACCTTGACTCACACGGGAAGCTTAGACCCTGGCGAGCATGCGTCTCAGTGCTCAGTGCTCGCCTAATGGAAGTGCTCTCACTCATGCCTAATACTTTTTCTGCATGCTCGCTTCACTTCTCAGCACTCACCCTTACATTTGTGTGTACACGATTCACGGCACCTCACTGTGCTTCTTTTTGATGAACACACTCGCTCATACTTCTCTGTAAACTGAAATGAATGAATGAATGAATTAAAATGAATGAAAATGAATGAGTCCTTTGCCCTGCTGCTTCTGATGAGAAACTGCAGTTATTAACCAAACTGTCTCCATCACTTTTAACCAAGGACAGCTCACAGAGGAAGTTCATCTCGAACTTATATAAAGCTTATGATGTGTGTGTTTTTTTCCTGATCTTGTTTCTTTGAAACCTGTCATATTTGACTTGAGAGAGAGGGAGAGAGGGAGAGAGAGGGAGAGAGGGTGAGTGTGAGAGAGCTGACTGAGAGCAAACCCTTGTTTCTCGTTTTCCCCGGCGGACAAACAGAGTGTTCCGCCTGTGAATTTATAAAATACGCATGGGTTCGTTTTATTGCTTAACAGTGGGGAAATTGAATCTCAACAAATCATCTCCACAAACCAGGTTGGCATTACCCGTGTGGTGTGGAGCTGAGCTATATAAATGGATTTAATCAATGTTCGGGCAGCAGCCGAGGAGGGAGCTGTGGATTTACGTGCACTTTTGATGAATTAAAACCAAAATTATTTGACAGTAGACATACTGCTCGGCAAATAAAAGCGAAAATGTACAGCGTGTTCAAACAAAGGTGCTGCACCGAGCAGAATGCGGTTTGACTTTCTTTCAAGTCGGTGTCGAGTATGTTTATCATGTGTTTTTCTTTTCCTCTACAGAGTCCTTTTTTTGAACTTCTGTGCTTCTTTTGACCGTTTCATCTTCCTTATACGTATAATAAGGCTTGATAATTAGTTTTCATCTCGGGTTTGTTAGTGTGAAGGTCACATGGCGTGTAATCACTGGTGTGTCTCAGACACACAGCTGTTCCTGATGCCTTAATCGGCATCCCCGCAGACTTAATCCATTTAAATGAACAAATTAGCATGTGTATACTGTAGTATATTAATTCTGTATGATCTAACAATTGACTTTGAGTCGCTCTCAATAAAGGGGCTTTGTTTTACCATCAGAAACCTGCTTTCGTGACAGTATCACTGCTTGTTGGATGTATGGCCGGGTCTGCGCTATTATTCAACCTAGGCACACTAGCCTTGGCTTCATTATTCTACCTATTTTAAAGGTCAGGTTTCATTTTCGAAGACCATAAACCACACACCCATCCATCATGCTAAGGTTATTGGGCTGTGTAAAAAATATATATATACAGGGCATCCCAAAGTCTCCATACATAGGGCAAATGAACTCCTTTTAGCAAAACGTCTTCCTCAGTTACTCAGTTTATCTTATAGATCTATTTTTCAGATAGAATTTAAGAACACCTTGGACAAAAGAAGAACAGATTCGTCTTTATATGATTTCAAAGTCCACCTCATGGCATGTCTTTGGGAGGTCGGAGGAATTTGGAGAACTCGGAGGAAACCCAGAGAACCTCGTACACCACTATAGTTTTTTTTAAAAGGTTTTGAACTTATTAACCTATTTGACTCGTCACTTGATTCGAATCAGTTTAATCCAAATCTCAATAACTGAAAAATAAATCAGTCTATAAATGTGTTGTTTGTTGGAAAGCTCGGGAATAAAAAGCTTCAACGTCTATAACTCCAATCAATAGCCCGAATGCTATTCTATGCATTTAAATAACGAGCCTCATGTTTGGAGAGTTGGATAATGTTTGTTAAAAATCTGTTCATCTTACAGTTAAATGGCTCCCTGACTGCAGAGAGCTTGAAAACTCCAGTCGCACCCAACCAAGTAACACCTGAAGAACTTTCTGAAGCTTATTGAAGCTTATCTGAAGCATAAATCTGTCCTGTCCACCTCTTCCCCGATTCTCTTCACCTGATCACACGTAGCCGTGCTCTCCTGGAAAGCCCGTTCAGCCAGTTTCACTGTAAAATGGATCAGAAATATGTGCAACAGCCTCAGTGCTATATTTTCTAAAGAGTTTGTAAAAAATAAATAAATAAATAAATAAATAAAAGCCTGATATCAGCAGCTGGTCTTTGTCTCGTCTCGTATCTCGCATGTTTTTTTTTTCCCTCGGAAAACTGAAAGCAATGGTCCCTGCTCTTATCATGACATCAGCAGAAAATAAAAAAGCAGCTTCTGTCTCACTATCTGTCTTCCTATCCTCTCTCTCTCTCTCTCTCTCTCTCTCTCTCTCTCTCTCTCTCTCTCTCTCTCTGCCTTTATCTCTCAGCCGTGCCGCCTGGATGAATCTGATTCTGACAAGTCAGCCTTTAGATAGATTTCTACTGGGCATTGTCGCTGCGGGTTATTGTAAAGCGCCGCTGCAGTGCTGCGGTAACTGTCTCTTTCTACTCCCATTCAGTCGATGCGCATCTCTTTATCTCTTCCTTCAATTTAAGGCCCTTTGGGGGGAGGGGGGATTGGGGGGGGTCTTTTTTTATTATTATTATTATTATTTTTTTTTTTCTCCCCGTTCTTGTCCTGGAGATCACTGTCAGACGCAGCAGCCTGAGGGCTGCACAAATTCAAACCGCTAGCACCCTTCCTTCTGAAGATCTCCGGATCCCCTACAGAGCCGACGCGAAACATCTAACTGAAGAAAAACTGCGATAAAAGCCCGAAAAGAGAAACGTGCTTGTCTGGGTTTTTTTGTCTGTTTGTTTAATAAAAATCCGATGCAGAAAATAGGCCTATCTGTCACACTGGGGTAAAAGTGGCGCAAACGATCGAGAGATAAACAACGTGGCGTTGGAGTAAACTTTATTTGCGCTCTGGATGGCGTCGGGTCCTTCGGGGGCGTATTAACCTGACACTGATTTATAAAAGCACCTCCGTTTAAGGCCTTGATTTATTCCTCAGGCCATTCGCTTCACTTTCTGCTTAATAAAGCAGCATGTGGCTGCAGCGTAATGGAGCCGCTCTTTAACTAGAATTATAATCCCGATGACTAAAGAGGCCTCGGACCTGTTGCTGAGCAGCAGCG